>VUQK01029703.1:15823-28309 GCA_015106715.1 Bujurquina vittata | reverse complement strand
GTAGCAGTTTCTAGTCCAATTTAGGCCTGAATGCTACATTTTTATTACCCCCCCCCCCCCTTTAATGCAAATACACAGTCAGACAAACCTTTGGACTTTTGCATAATAAAGAGGTAACACTTTAGGTGCAAGTTGAGGGCCACTTGTGAGACAAATATTCCGTAACCTCTCTGCCTTTTTATGCCCGCCGTGTTATTTGTGGCAATAGGTCTTTTTTTGATTTAAGCTACATGCGATAAGAGGCCAGTGCTTTGCAGTGAATTTAAGAGCGCTAAGAGGTGCTGTTAGGCATGATGTGAGGCAAAATCAAAGCCCGGTGGCTTTGCTAAAATCAGTGTGAAGCACCGCATTGAGTGGCTTCTTGCTTGTATAATATGATATTATTATAATGTCAGTCCTCGCTGCAGTCCACGTCAGAACCTTCCCGATTCATTAATATGTCTTTATTGGACTCTTGTTAAAAATGCAATCTGCACCTCTGCTGTGCAAGATATGATTATGATGGTTAAATTCTGTATTATTCATTATCTTGTTGTCCTTTAAACACGACTGGTTATTACTCAATATCAATTATCAAATCAGCACGACTGCTTCATGATTCATTGAGTCTTATTATTCTACGAGATAATAAGATATTAAAAACCAACAAAAATATAAAGACATTAACCATGTTAACATTTTCCATTATCCACTGCTCAATACTTTGTCTGGCTAATGTCTGCAAAATATGGTTTATAGCACTTCTGCTTGTTTACTTTGTGTCACCGATATTGTTCCGTGTTTCTCAACGTGCCACTTCTTCCGTATTAGAACATTTTGTTAAAGGCTTATTGCTGAAAATAATCCAACTGGCTTACACAGAAATCTTGAGTAATCGTTTTCTAATTTATCTGTAAAGAAAACAAAGAAAACGAAACATCAATGACTTCCAAGTTTTGCCTTGAGGCTGCTGAGCACACAGCAGATGCTCCCTCCCTAAATCTCAAACATGCCCACACAAACCGGAAGGCCTGACAATAAGAGACAGCTGTGGTTGTTAGAGGCCAAATCTGCTAATGACCCCCTGTCATATTCATTAGGGAGCTTCATCAGGTCTGCATGGCTGGACTGACTGTCGGGCAGTTTACCGCCTGTCGCTAACATCTGACAGCCACTTACACCCGCGCTGGTACTTACAGGTGCTCAAATGTATTATTTCCCTCTATCCTTTCTTACCGTTAAGAGTCAAAAAACATTCTCCTGTCCTCGGGGTATTTTATTGAACTTTCACTAAAAAGAATTTTTTTTTTTTTTTAGATAATTATATTTGTAACCTTTGTGGAACCTCGTCCTTGCCTTGGATGGCCTTTTTATTTTTTTGAGTAACCTCTACTGCAACGCTAAGGGAAGCAAAATAAGAGAAGAGCGGCTGAGAAGCTGCAACACAAAGACGAGTCAAACTGCGCCACATCACACTCAGGCAGAATTTCAGTTCCAAACTCTCTTCACTTGATACAGGAAGAGAAAAGTGCTAGTACATACATTATGTCTTGGAGGAGAGAGTTGCATCAGTCCTTGCACTTCTGACTGAAGTCTCTAAGAGCAATCTTGCCTCATGCGGTCCCTACCCCCTAACCCTAAGCACGCATTGCATTGTGGGATCTCCTGTCGGCTTATTTCCCGCTGCTGCTTGTCTGTTGGATGTCTCAGCATCAGCCATGTCCATGTTAGAGTGTGTTTTGCTCTGGTTCTCTCTGCCCTAAAAGAATGACGGGGCTCTGAAAGGCCTGGCTGTCACGATCCTTCAATAGCAGCCGGCTAATTGCTGACCCTAACAGGCCCAATTAGCACTTACAAGCTCGGCACAGGGGCCCATGGGAGCCGTCTGAGCAGACATGGGGACGAGACGTGGCCACCGCTACAGTGTCTGAAGCACAAAGAGCGGCCACACTGCTGCCGTGTGGCTTCGCTTCTTTCTTTCTGTCTCTCTTGGCTTTATTACTCCTGCTGCCTCTCTCTCCATCTCTCTCCATCTTCGCCCGTCCTTTAGTCTCTGTCTGCCCAGCCGGGCTCTTTGCTGAGGCCCCCAGAGCCCTCCTCAGAGAGATCCCTTGAAGTGTGGGGAATCAGAGGCAGAAGAGCGCTCTGGGAAAGCTGGCTGAGCGAGAAAAAGGGGCTCCGGCACTGAAGCTGGTATCACGACAGCAACAAGCGTGTAATCAGCCTTCTTTTAAAGTGGCTTCTCAAAGAGCATGAGGGCTAATGTGCACAACTTAGACTGATATTTCCGATAAAGCCCCACATTTAGTAACTGGCAAATATATCAAGCTTGCTGTTCCCTTTTGAGTGTGAAATGTGATAAAGACATACATCTCCCCACTGATAAGGAAAATGCGGGGAGGAGCTGGAGTGGTTGGCACACAAAAGAGGTCTGTCAGGACATCGGGAGTTTGGTGATTTTACAAGCCATAATTCTCCCACTAAAAAAGAAGGGTGGGGAAAAAAACTGCAGAGAGGAAGATGATTAACGTGAGCCGGACTGCTCGTCCCTCATCTATTCTGTTATCTTCATTATTTGGAAGGCATTAAAAGAGGCCAGAGATGGCAGCTTGGGGAGAGGGGCTCAGGAGGTGGGGGAAGTTCTATGTGCTGGGATACTAATTACAGTGTCCACTAATAGCGCCTCAAGTAAACCAGGCCAATGCATCTTGCTTGATGAGAACATGCATCAACCAGCTTAATTGAGAGTAAAATGAGGCAGGCGTGCCACAGGACCTATTAATCAACATTGATGAATGAAAGTGTAATTAGATGTGGAAATACAAAAAAAGGGGGAAAGGAAAAGCAATCGGTTAACTTAAACTTAAGGCTACAGTTGTTAACTAACATGCTGCAATATTGTGCACATTAGGCTTTATCCTTCAGACGTTGCTCCCTGCCCAACTTTTTTTTTTTTGCACTATGGAAAAATGTATAGGTAAGAGTGTGTTTGCTGAGGCATCATTTTGATTACACAGATATTGTACTTGCCGCGCATTAATAGTGAGTATTGCTGCACCTGCAATACAGACTGCACCTGCTGCAGAATGCACACTCCAGCCTAATTAGTTTATGCGAAGCACCTCCATCAACTACAGCGCTTGATGCATTCATCTTTGCTGTCCTCGAAGCATTATGATCATTGCTAATATGGTTCACTTCCTGTTGCACCACCGCTTCTGCTTCCAGGACTAGATTAAGCAGGTGTGACACCTGGATTTGCCAAACTATCCATATGAATAAGGTCTCGGCTGTGGCAGTGCACTCGAGGCAAACAGCCATCATCGTTTTTAATTTAACATGATCATGTCAACACTTTCAAGAGTTACTTAATGTCATGAGACTTGGGATCTGCGTATGATGTAGCATGGCATATTCAGCCTTAATCTGTGTTTATTGTTCATCATATTTATCTTGTGTTGCAGCGTTTTCGCTCCCTGACATTGACATTCATTGCTGGTCCTGCGTAGCCCCATGAGCTATGTGAATAAACACAGCAAACACAACACCCTTGAAACGCCATAATCCCTTTTGTTTTGGTGGAGGCTCTTTTCGCTGTGTATGCAAGTGGGAAAGCCTCTCTGTCTTTACACACACACACACACACACACACGCATACACATACAGACATACAAACAAACTCGCAGGCACAAATCAGCACACACACGCACACACAAACACACACTTTCCTCTCTCTGCTCACTTTCCCTTTCAAAAGCTCTTATCTATTTATAGACTTTGATATGTAAACCTATGAAATCTTACCTCAGGCGAGACAATCAGGCCTGTTCTTCTTCAATCCGCTGGAATCAAAAGACAGAAAGGGGAACAAAAAAACAGATGAGAAAAGCGAAACACAAAAGAGACACAATGTAAGAAGAGAGAGGCAGAGGCCTGGTTATAGTGTGGGGTTGATAATTACAGCCAAAGACAAGGCAGATTAGGACAACATTTTTGCCAAATGTTTCCTGAAGAGGAGACTGACAGAGGAAGCAATGTGTTTTATTTTTGAACCAAACGCTCACGTTGCCTCCAATCTCTTTGCATTACAAGAGCAGGATGGCGTTGCTCTGCTGGTGGAGGCTGGCGATCTGTCATGGAATGGTGCACCCGATATCTGAGACGCTCCATAATGAAGTGGACACTGGGGGAAATAAATGCGGCAGATTTACCAAATTTGGTGAACGGAAAGTCTAACGCATTATAGCAGCACGGGGCATGAGAGGTCAGCTCCATTTTATCCTGCACCCACTGATATCATCTAAATTGGCCTGGCTGAAATTAGCCTAACCCCCCTCCTCAGAATGACATATCCCTCCGCATAAGCCATGTGGACGCGACGAGCGGTTGAACGTGAAATCCAAATCAACACATTGTTTTTGCAATGTCAGAAGCAGCCAGGGAATGACCATCACTCTCTGGCTCGGGGATATTTGTTGTCAAAACGGTAGTTCTGCAAACTGTTCGAAATAATCTAATCCTGTGAATCTTGACTCGTTAGGGTCATTATGCAGGCTTGACCTCGTTCTGTAGGGATAGATCTCAGCAGAGGGAAGTATGAGAGCAGGCAGCAGGGCTGTCCGCAGAAACACGTGGAACTTCCTCCGTCAATATGTGTGACGCACGCTGGCTTCAGAGACGGGTGGCTGCCTGGTGGAAGAAGCGCGACACCCGTTGACTTTAAAGCCCTTTAGGCCCCCCGGCACCAAACAAGACAACACATATACAATCTATTTTAGCGGGTGGGGGGGGGGCACTTTGCAGGGTTTAAGCGCACTGAACTATTGTTCTATCCAAGAAGCTCTGCATTGTAAAAGAAAATTCCTTATTGGGCAAAACCCAAGACATGAACATACGTATTTGATGCTGTGTGTAGAAACCTACAGTCTTTTAATCTACAGCTATGTTTAATACTAATATACACATTACACAATACAGCACAATACAGTTTAATGCTGCATCGCGAGACAGCATTTTGTTACTAGCTACTTTGCAGATTGATAATTGTAATGCAAACAGATCAGAGGCAACCAACAGAAACATTAAAGCCCAGAGAACACACTAATGTGTGGACAAAAATCATGCAAAATTACTGCTTCATATAACAATTAATTTGAACCTGCATATAAGTCACGCTTCAGAAGTGACAGTATTAATTTCTCAAAATTAGTCTAATAATATGTAATCCCTTCAGACACCTTGAGGATACATTCAGACATAAAGAAGCATCAATTTATATTTTTTCCTTCTAATCTCAACATCTGTCATTGTCATGACAGATGCCCCTTTCCCTTTGCGAGTCTGCTAATGTTGATTTCACCATCATTACCATCACTGCACCCCTGCACGGCCAAAGGAAGAGGCAATCCTCTCTGCTGTCTCCTTGTGTCTCAGAAATAATAAATACACTTTTTTTAATGGCTGACTTTATGTTGCTTTTGCAGCAGAGCTGTCGCTTGGGTAGTAACACTAAAGATGCAATCATGGCGGTCGGCGGGCAGAAGATGGACGAGTGAGCGGGACAGGTGGACAGGTGAGATAAGGAGGTTTTGTGAGAGGCAGTCAGGCCTGGATTTGTGTGGCTGTCCGCTACCGGACGCTTAATAGCTGATGGCAAGCTGTGATTGTGATGAACATTTTAAATCTCTGGTCCAGTTTACCTTGACCTTTTTCCTTCTTCTGTTGTATCACATTGCCAGTAGCTCATCTGTTGTGGAGTTAATGTCTTTGTTTTATTGTCCTCATAGTACAATTATTTTTTAGAGAAATCAAAGGCATGTCATGTTTTACAGTCTGTCTGCCTCGGCGCGTTTTCCAATATTTCTTGCTTTTAGTTGGTATTAAAGGGTCAGTTCATCGGAATTACAGACCTATGTTCTCACCTCCCTCTGTTGCTCTCTGTCCATGCAGATAGGTTTGGTTTGATATGTGTAGGTTTGGAAATATTAGTCAGTAGATTTCCACACCCGGGGGTCTCCTGCCGTGATTCATCAGTGAGGAATCACATTGACAACAGAAGTGCCCAACCGTTGACCCAGTCATTCATTTTCGATTCAGTCTTACTTTTCTTTTTTATTATTATTATTATTATTATTATGAACATGTATTTTATTTTTTGTTACTTTTTTGTTATTGTTTGGTAGTAATGATAAAAATAGCCATACATTGTTCTTGTGAATTTGTATTCATTTTTTAATCCCTTCAAAGCATTCAGATGGTTGACTCTGAACAATTTTGATGTTCCTCAACATAAATCCATTATTTTGTGCCCCTGAACATGATTTCTCATAAGCCCACTTTTATGTGTACAGATTAAAAAGGAAAAAAAACAAAGTTCACACTTGGAGGTTGGAGGGTAGTGGAGTGGTAGGTTGTGTTGACTTTTCACATGCGTGTGAATGTTTTAATATGTTATTAATTACAAATATGTCACTTGGTTAAATTCAGACATTAAAAACTACTTGGCTAATGTTGGGCATTAAAGATTACTGGGTGAGGTTTAGAAAAATATCATATTTAGGATAAAATACAAAGTCAGTAAATATGTGATTCTCACATGCAATATATTTGCTACTGAAATGCATTACATACAAATTTGTGTCCACTAACATGAAGAAGTACATTTTTCACGGCTGTTTCACAAACAGCTGTGAGACTGGGCTGACTGGTTGTGGCACGATGGCAAAATGTGAACCACAGACAGACGGATGTGTTTTCCGTGAAGAACGGAGGTGTAGTCAGACCGTCTCTTCCCTCTCTACCTGCAGAGAGCGTCAGATGGGGGCAGTTTCAAAAATAAGCAGTCCAGTTGGTCTGCAGGCTACTCTGGCCTGCGCTGTTGTTGGTCTGTGAGCGAAGTTATAATATACAAAGAGCTGATGTGAAACTGTCATGGTCCTGGGCCTTTTGCCCAGTGTTTTGTCTATTGTTCTTTTGTGGTTCTGTCATTGTTGTGTTTCTTCTGTGTTCTGAGTTTGCCCGTGGTTTTGATCCTTAGTTATTATAGTCAGTTATTGTATTTCATCCCTGTTTCCCTTTGTTCTTCTGGTCTTCCCCGCGTCTCTGCGTTCCAGTGTCTGTTTCGTCCCTCAGTGTCATCGTCCCTTTTCTCTTGTGCTCTATATTTAGTTGTATTCCCTGTGTTGTGTCAAGTCTGCGTTTGTATCATGTTCTTTTATTTTGTCGGTCTCCGGTTCCCTGCGTGTCGTGTTCAGTTTTGCTTCCCTTGTCTCGTTAGGTTCATTCAGTCCACCTGTCCTTCCCAGCTGTTTCCTCGTGTCTCACTACCTCGTGTGTGTGTGTGTGTGTGTGTGTGTGTGTGTGTGTGTTTTCTGCATTTTCCTTTGTCCTTTTCTGAGTTGTCCCTTTTTTGTTGTTCAAGGTTTTTGCATTATGGACCTAGTTCCTGCCTTGACTTTGGGATTTTGTATTTTTCTTATGTGATATGAATAACTTAAGTATTAAAGGTGCACTTTAAGTTAAGTTTGTTACCCCTGCATTTGTGTCTGTCTGACACACAGCTCTATGTGACAGAAACTGAGTGATCGATACAACAAAAAGTGCCCACCGCAGCCACCGTCCGTCCTTTTCATAGTGCACTTCTCCCGTTCCTGGAACTCCACTATCACTCCCCTTCTTCCCTGATGGGTTGATAAGCCCGCTTATCAACCCATCAGCCTTTGACCGATACACGTGAAAACCCCTTTCTGTAGGCAAAAATGCATGCAGACACAATCGTGATACAGTCAATTAAGAAATGATTTGGTCCCTCAATGATTGTGAACTGACTAGTATTACCACATTCCAAGCAACACTTTTAAGCCATTTACATTTATGTAAATTCTGTTTCCTTTGCTGGATTGTGAAATTAATGTGTCTCGATTATCGCAGCCATCACCTCTCTAGTCGCTGTTATTCATCATATCCCGTGTGATGTGAGCAGCTGACTGTGAATGAACCACAGCCTCGAGTGGGAAGTCGAGAGTTCGACTCATGCTTGTGGTTTTTCTTTTTTTCTTTAAATTCTTTTCTCGATTGAAACTTTTTTAGTTCTTTTGTTCGGATCAATGAAAAGAGAGCATCAAAAAACTCCCGAAAAACACTTTCTTTTGATGAAAACTCCAACAAGGACGTCCAGACGACTTTAAAGGAATGTGCTGAGCCAAGGTCAAGATGTGAGTGGCAGCTTTCATTTTGAGGCGAAGCGCTGAGAAAAGACCATCAGCCAAGTATTCAGCATGGAAATGTTTGCTGGGTATTATTACAGTGGGTTATCCTCTTACAAACTGATTACTAGCTGGCATGTTTTTTATAGTTTTCTCAGCTGCTTTAATTGAATTTGGCCTAAAAAAAATCCAATTTAATTAACCAGCATGGGGTCATACATGGATGATTAGTGTGTGGCAAACGGACGCGAGGCAGGCGAAAATGGGCTGAACCGGTACAGAAAACAAAGTACATGAAAAACAACGAGATGAACAGAACTAAACTTACACAAAGGGCTCACAAGGAAATCACTGGGAAACATCAGAAAACTCAGACACAATCTGGCAAGTGTGGAATGATGCACAGAAGTCTCGACAGCTTACAAAGGCTAATAAGCAAACTGGTAACAGGTGGCGCAGAAAACTGTCGGGAAGAGAGCAAAGGGTGGAAGTAAAGCTAAAGACGAAGCATGAGAACCAAGGCTTACAAAATAAAACAGGAACTAACATGAACAATACAAATAAGAGGCTAAAACCATGAAAAGCTGTATATAATATATATCTGGCCAGCAAAGGATACCGTTTCCCTACTCTAGTATTTTCTGCAACAGATGAATGCAGGCTGTTGAATAAAACTTTGCAGCGAAACAGAAATTAGTTGATTTGTGCTTCTTTCACACATAATCCACAAAGCAGATTGTCAAAAGTGTGCACAAGGGCTATTTCTCCAGAAGAAACCAGTGCCAATGAATCTGCTATAATTGGCAATCAGCTGCAATCAGCTACATTTTCAAGACAAATAAGTCAGCTCTCTCTTCAAGTAATTAATCATTCCATATCTAATTCATGAAAGCTTCTACTTTTGCCACGACAAATGCCTCCTATCACTAAAGCTTTTCCCTGGAAATGTTTTCTCAAGTGCACAGGGGGTGTTCTGTTTTACATTTGCAGCGGTTTGTTATCAAAGAACACAAATAGAAGAAGTGCTCAATAGTAAGCAGCTACAGCAGCTGTGATGGCTCAGATAATAGGAAGAACTCCAAATACAAAAACAAACAAAAAAAAAAACCAAACAGCAACTTATCCACAAAAAAAGAAAAATGAAGATCCCGGAGAAAAGACATCACAGAACTGGACACAGGCCACATTTGATTGAGGTGTTTTTGAAGTGCGGTGCAATTCATCTTATAAATGAGGAAAAAAGAGTGCACGTGTTACACAACTGTAAAATTCTTTGTGTGGAGCAAAAACAACTGCTACAAGTGGTGCAAAATAAGTGTTTTCAAAATCAATCTAAAATCCATAAAGGCCTATATCTTTCCAGCCATACTGCTCACTCGCTCGCTGCTTAAGCACTCTGAGAGTGATCGATGCTCTCTGGCCCGTTCTCTGATGAAAGAGTCATCCTTTTGTTTTCTATTGCTGGCAGATTTGAGCGAAGTTTGATGGATGTGGGTGGACTTGTCACACGTGGGTGTGTTATCTCTTTGTTGTGTGAAATGGAGACAAAAGAAGAGGAGTGGATGAGAAGACTGTGATTTTTATCTCTGAAGTGCAAAAATGTTTCTCAGCGCAACTCGGGGAGGGAGTGGGAGAGAGATTAGAGCTGTTGAGGAACAAAAATAGATTGATCAGATAGCATGATAAGAATAACGGGGGCCTTTGTTTGTTAATTCTCATTGGAGGGTTTTTTTTTTCTCTCTCTGTGTTGTGTTTAACATTTCCCTGATCCTCCCCTTTTGTTTCTCATTCGTATTCCGTTATTTCATGAGTGGTAAATATGGAAACGTCTGTATTTACACCTTGTAGTAATTAGGCTTCTTGCCTCCATAGATTAAAAAATAACCTAATTAGGAATATTTTTGTTTTGCTTGGCTCCACACCTGTGCTGCAGTCTGCAAGTGTGTATGAGTGGTTGCTGTGCAGTTGTGTGCTGCCATCCAAGGAGGAGGTCTGCCCGCCTGGTGTGCGCTCAGGGCTCAAGGGCCTCTGTGACTCACTAAGGGGAGTCAGACATGGCCTCCCAGGCTGCCATGACCAGGCAGGGAACACACCCCCGGATTTACCTGCACTTAATCCCCATAGAGAGGTCAGGTCTCTGTTCCTGTAAAATCCTTCCTTATGTGGAAGAAAACACCTGTGATCCATTTACTTCTGAGAACCAATGTTCTTAAAGAGGCCCCACGGGGACTCAAAAACATGTGTGTGTGTGTGTGTGTGTGTGTGTGTGTGTGTGTGTTCGGGGGGATGGGGGCTGTTTGTTTGTGCATATTTATAATAAAAGGGCTCAGCCATATGTGGATGTGGATGCGTATTGAGTGAAGCCATGGCTGTACCTTTTCAGCGGCAAAGAAAGCGAGACTTGACGTATCAGTGCAGACAGTTCAAATTACTTTTATGACTTTGCTCTATCATCCTGAATTTGCCTGCGCGAGTCTTCTTTTTTCCTCTAACCATGTAACCTTTTACTCAAATCTGACAGATGTGGAAGTAATGATGCCTTCTACAAGCGAGGCCTTGCAGTCTACAGGCCCCGCATCTCCAAAGACGCCAGCACTACCTGAGGGCTCTGATAGAGATTATTTCAATTCTCCTCAGCCGCTTAATGATGGATGAACCTGCAGCTGCGGGAACATTTGACAAGCCTCTGTCAGCTGTGACAACCGGGAGTGAGTGAAGGAAGGAAGGAAGGTAGGAAGGAGCAGAAACACACACAGCGATGTGCAGACAGACCACAGATGATGGCAGATGAAGGGAGGAGGGGGGGGATTGTAAAAGAGATCGCCGTTCAATCTGTGGCATTGACAATATGGTGTCAGCCCCTCGCTGGGGAGATGTGACAGGCTGGCAGGTGGGCTGCTGCTGTCTGTGTCACTGACTGGGAGATCAGGGCCGACATGCAGAGATTCCCGCAACCCAGGCTCCAGGTTCTGAAGCTTATGATTGCAACCGAGGCTGTGGTGACACGTGAACTCACAGTGGCACGTACAAACATACACGTTTGTGCACATACACTCTCTGTGGGTGTAAAGTTACATCGCCTATCGCTAATTACCGCCACAGTGCCAGCATTCCGAGCTGGGTCTCCAAATTACACGGCTCAACCACAACAAGGGCGATGTGCCCAGCAGTCATTTGTCAGACTAATTATTTGTCTTGGGTTTGTAATTGCAGTGAGAACAGGTACTCAGGTAATTGTGTGGTAAGCTGCAATGTTAAGTGATGCTTTCCCTCCATTTCCAGGCAAGATGAAAGGAGTAAAGATTGCAGTGCTGGAAAAACGTGGTTCAATCTGGCCTCGCAGTCAGACATGGAGTCTAAAAATATATGCCAAGGATGAGTCTCTGCTTTTTGAGGGGGAGAGAACAGCACCTTGATGTTAGGCTCATCAGCATGGGTAATGGTTCTTTCTGTTAGACTGGCTACTTTCTGGATGTATTTAAATAAGTCCCAAGTGGACGCAGCTTTATAAGTTCGTTAATAACATTCCACAGTGAGTGCAGGTAAAATACTATGGCTGTACAGAGCAGAAGAGTTAAAATCAGTCCGAGGCTCATATCTGTGAGCAATAGTTGTGGTGATTCAAAGGAGCACATTTCCACTTTGTGCAGTATTATGCGGCTGCATACAAATATAAACACACAGGCTGCTGTCATTTGCAATGATGTTTGGCTCAGTAACACTGTCACCTATCATCATAATTATGACTACGCTCTCTGTTATTCTTATTTTTAAATGTGTATCCCATGATTCCTCACTGAGGTTACGCAGGGCCGACTGGACATGATGTCAGGTTGAATATTATAATGAGCAAAAAATAAATAACTCATCGAGAAGTAAAAACAGAGGAATTTTTGTATTTGCCCCGAATCCAATGGCGGCCCTCCCGCTGTCTGTGAGACTTGTCTGATCTGGACAATGGTCACTGGATTCCTCCGTGTTCCTTCCTGACGAGCAAATCAGTCTCACCACGCGACCGTCTGCGGCCATCTTGTAATGCGGCTCCTTTTGCACAATATCGCCCAGGGGCCTCCTCGTTCTTTAGTGTCAGGGAACATGCAAGCTCTTGAAAGGATCCATAACTATCAGCGACAGCCGGGGCCGAGCATGGCCGGCCTCACACAGAAAAGGCCACTTCTACATGAAAAGGTAGAGACATAACAGAGTCCTCTACCTCTCCTAACCTCGCTTTAATGCGGTGCGTGGCCTGGTCACGTCTTCTTCATGTGCGCTGGGGCAAAAAAAAAAAAAAAAAACGCCAGGC
>VUQK01029703.1:4335-15441 GCA_015106715.1 Bujurquina vittata | reverse complement strand
TTTGTTTCTGTGGAGGATGAGAATATGGATTATGCGTGTGTGTTTTTTTTTTTTTTTCTCTTTTTCTTTCTCCTTTTCTCTCTCTCTCCTTCTCTCTTTCTTTCTCTCCTCACGGTGGAGACACCACGGTGCCATCTGCTTTGCATTTGTTTAACAAAGATTTATTGTGCAGCAAGACACTAATCCAAAACACACACACACACGCACACACAATATCACGCACACACATATCTCGCCTTCTTCTCGTCACAGGCCGCGAAGAAAAAAAAAGTGAGGGATGTGGGATTGGAAACGCTTGGCGCTCTCTTTGTCAACTCTCACTCTGACGAGAGGAGAGAGAGCCGGCTGGCACACAGAGGTAGGAATGCCAATTATGGCCTCCTCTGCCTCCATGTGGCACACACCAACACGCTGATTTGGAGCTACAATTATAAACTTGTCATACACGTGTTTATGGTGAGGTGGATGCATGAAAGTGCACGACTTTGAGCACCACCAACAACAAAAAAAAAAAATATATATATATATATATATATAAGATGAAATCAAAGCAGGGAGAAATTGCTCATACGTTGCTCCACAATGACAGGATTCACTTGTAACGTGGCGCAGAAGATGTTACACACTTGCGCATCAAACATGTTTCAGTAGGCAAGGATTATCTTCTTTTCATGAAGGCAAACCAGGTCAAAGTGGCTCTCAGGAACAGCTCTTATCATGTCAGCTTGGGAAGCAGGGCGATGTAGCTTGGCGTGTTACTCCTTTCTGTCCTGTCCACGTGAACCCTCGTATCCAGTGACTCCGACTGCCCTCTTTGTCACCCTCATGCCAGGTAGAGAAGCAGGGTCCCGAAGGCAGAGACGGTGCGCCCCTTTGACTGGAAAAAGGCCACCACAGAGGGTTGGGAGGGCCCCTCAGATACGACAGAGAGGTTAGAGGGCCCCTAAGATGCGGCCGTGTAGAGCCTGTCGAGCCTCTTTGGAAACACTCGTCAGCATGTTACCCTACTCTAAGAAAGGGCTGGGGGTCCCCATCTGCCAACTGGTACAAGCAGTGTGTTCATCATTTAGGGGCTAAACACCAAGATGCACAGCCATACACACAAGCCAAGCCCATATGAGCATGTGCTCTTATGTATATGAACTTGTAGAACCAAATAAACACACTCACTTACAAAAGCATACGCACACACACACACACATTCTCAGTCAGGATGTATCCCAGAACCCCTATCCAGTGCCAGTGTTCAGTGCTAAGCCCTCCAACCTCAGGGTGAAGCCCCTGCCAGTTCACCTGCCAGGGCTGGACAAGCAGAGCACTTAGCGCCCCAGAAAGGCCACCATCACCCCCACCCATCCACACCCACTGCGTTACTTAGGGTCAAGGAGGCTTCACCCACACTCCCCATTCCCTCCCTGCCCAGCATCGCCCCGCGTCGCCCATTCAGACGCCTCGACAGCCCACATTCTTTAAGCCACTCAGAGTGTAAATGCAACATTTGTAAGAGGTTACTTCCTGCAGCTTCTCATCTCATTGCCAGTGACATGTTAAAGGGTACTTCTCTCAGAGTCAGTTGGTATTTTATGCTGTCAGATTTCAACTAAAAGAAAACCCCAAATTAATCACCAGCACAATATAAATCTTTATTATACTCCTGGAGCATGTGACACTCAGCATAAACATGCAGTGTAAGACAACATGCTAATTTCATGAAATTTTAGGGAATCAAGACAAGCAAACCGGCATATGAAATGAACTGTCAAAAGATTTTGATTAAAATTAATGTGTGTTTTACAGTACAAAAAAATGGGGAGGATTATAATAATCAAATGACTCCATCTGTGTGGCTTTCAAAGCCAGAATTCACTTCTTTAACCGCAGTGTTTATATCATCCTGCGTCCTCCCCCCGCGCTAAACTAACTGTTGCAGCGTGCTTCATGCTGTGCAACATCACATTGCTCAGAAGAAAGCTTGTGACTGAAAAGAAAGAGGCATGAAAGAGGGAGAGGACTGAGATGGAAGAAAGATATCCACTCTGGGAATGCAAGCAAACAAGAGGATGTGGCCACTTTTTCTCATGACCCCTTTGGCGGAAAAAAAAAAATCTCAAGTTATTTTCTTTTTAAATTTCAGCTCCCATCAAAACTGTCATTAATCACTTTGAGCAAGCAGGATGGTTTCATGGGGAATTTGACCTCGTTAATTAGAGTTGTACATTAAAAGCCAGTTACACATAACTAAGACTGATGGGTTTTTCGATAGTTTTCCATTTAGTACAGTAACAGCAAGTAGTAAATTCTTGATGTAACTGTGACTTATCGTGGTATACTACACTGGTATTCCAACTACTTTTGTTATAGTCTGTATATCAGAAATTTGGGGAAAGAGTCACTTTCTTCCATGCAGCGACAGGAAAAGACTGGATTCATGTTGTAAATATGGAGCTACAGCCACCCGCTGAAGAGCTAACCCAAACACTAGAAACAATGGGGCTGAGTGTTGCTGTCACTGTGAGGTTGCCCAGCAAACAGCAGAGAAATTGTCAGTATTGGCAGGCAGTGCTGGACAGAACCAGGCAAACCTTTACCTGCCCTTATGCTGAGCAAAACCTGTGCCATACCTGTCAAATTTTGCATTTAAAAATACGGGAAATTTTCCGCCACTGAAAATATAAGTCGCTACATGATGTCATCGCCTAATTTGCATAACTGGTCATTTACAACCAAGGCTGTATGAGAGATTAAAAACATCTTTAGAGACAAAAAAGTGAAGAAAAATACACCCTAAATATGTTTAGAACTACAAATGAACTTTATGAAATAACTTAATAACTTTAATGCTTTGCCTAGACTTGCACTACATCGATCAATTTTGTCCCGTATTGTTTATTGTTAGAATATCAAATTAACAAAAACACTGTGGGGTGCGACTGCTCGCTACGTTTAACCCTCTTCCTTTATCTGGGCCACAGTTGCCAAACTTGTGTAAGAAAACGCGCTGTCACTGTCTCAAAGGTTGTTAAAGGCCGAAGCGAGACCCCGCTACAGGGGGTCTAAAAAGCCACTAAGTTGGCAACACAGAGCCCAACCGAAACGAGGTCCAGTTGTTTTTCCGGGTTTGTTCCCGCTGTCGGCGCTAACCTCGCGAGAACTGCCACTCAGGCTACTGCAGGTGTCAGTTCTCGCGAGGATAGTGACAGAATTCAGTTTGGAGCTGCACAGGAATGCTTTTAAAAATTATAATAAAATACAGAAAATTTAAGGGAAAATAATAATATAGGAGGATGGAGGGACAGAGCGGTAAAATACGGGAGTTTCCCGGCCAAAACTGGAGACTTGACAGCTATGACTTGAGCTAGAGTCGCACTCAGGAAAACAATTATTGCAACTGCGTTCAATAAACTCTGAAGTGGCTGCTCTGAAGATGGCAAGCAGGTCTGCGACCACTGGTAGTGAGCTGCTGTCTTCAAAGTGACTCTGGTGTGTCAAGATGGCGATAAAACGACAAGCTGACATGTTGGGAGTCAGGTTTGTAAATTAGATGGCAATTATTTCCAAACCTTTGCCAATCTCTCTGAAAGCGATAGCAGTCAGTCTAAGTCAGACTGTGATTGTTTGGAGACAGGTTTCCTCTCACTATGTGACCTGTAAAATCCCCTTGCAATTGAAAGTGTTTGCCCAGAGGTTACGTATGTTGCACGCAACCTCTGGGCAGACAGGTGGTTGCAGCTACATGCAATTGGTCACTGAATGCAAAAAGATTCAGTGCAATGACCCTGCAACCACAGAGACTGCCGTCCCAATTTTATTCTAGTGTGACTGAGCCATGACTGATTGGAACTGTATCTTCACATCTGCTCATCTGAGTTGATGTAAAAATTTAAAAAAATAAGAGTCTCTCCCAAAATGTCTCCCTTTGACTTTTTCAAGGCAGACGAATAACAGGGAAGCTGTAGATTGCAAAAGATTCATGCAAACTAAAGGTCAGCTTGTGTTTCACTTGTGCCGTTCAGCCAGGTTGGTGTAAACATGTGTGTACTTTGAGTAGGCTTTGGTGTGTCACGGGTGGGGGTGGGGATCTGCAAATTCAGAAGGGCAGATTGAGGATGGCGATTGCCTTTGGGAACAAACTGTTGTTGTGGCAGGTGGTGCCTCACTCATGCACCAGAACTGTCTTCTGGAGGGTACGATCTCAAATATATGCTTGTCTGGCCAGAAAGGGCCGGCAGTAGTCATCTTTTCTTTACCCTTTTGCACTTTGATCCCCCAGTTCTTTGAGGGAGAGCGCGGGCAGCAGCACACAAACCTCTCAACAATTCAAATGACATCCTCCATTGTTGAGAAGAGGCAGGCACATTGTGGTTGATGCGTTTCTCACTCAGCAGTGACATGTTAGCCAAAGTAGCTATAGGATAAACATCCTGTGCTGCTTCATGTTAATTACATTGGAGATGTTTGCATCTTATTTAATGGTGTTGCAGATGGCAGTTCCCTGGAAACCTGAACGACTCGGCTATGTTCACAGTAGTGCCGTTCGGGCCTGTGAGTTCTTCTGGACGTCAATCCTCACCTCCGCCATCTGGACGGTATTAAGATTTCTCACTGCAGAGCGAGGCAGTGTTCTGGTTCACTCTGAGAGCTTTTAAGATTACCTTTTATACCTTGTTGTCTGAAACACTGCTTTATTTCATCCTTTTATCAATATATTGTATAACGCAGGGCACCCACCAAAAGCAGAGGAGTGAATTGTCCTCGTGGGACCTTGTTGTATAAATTGTGGTTGAATAGAATTAATTAATCTTGTTGCTGCTCAGCTGACTTGTACGTTAAAAATCACTCATTGGCAAAGCCCAGGGAACCCAAAGTGGAAAACCCACTGTCTTTACTGATTTATCATAAGGTCTTATTCCTTTTTTATCTCCTAGGGGGTTGCACAAGATGCTGGGATACTTTATTATGTATAACTTCTTGAAACACTAATTAAAAAGTAATCCACACTGGCAGTAACAGTAACATGCAGCAAAAGATATGAGGAGGAAAGCAGACAGAAGGAGCTAATCTCTTTGGTCCACGGTCACAATAGACTTGCTCCTAAACTGCCTTGAATCTGCCTGCAAAAATATTATCCCTGTCTTTCTCTTACATGTAGTTTTTCTTTTTTTCTGAACACAATCCAAGCCCCAGGGACAACTAAAATTGCACCAACCTCATTTACATGACGTGTATTGGTAAATCCAAATACATGGAAAAAACCTACCTGCTTTATTCTTTCAGAAAGCAGTTTCTTTCCTGTCTGTGAAATAATCCTTTATCTTTAACACTTAGAGGGCATAAAGCAAACAAAGGGGAGAATCAAAAAGTAGGATGTCAGGATAGCAGGCATCAGGCCTGGCTGAGCGCTTACACAAGCTGGGTGTTAGAGAGACACAGGGGACAACTCACTGCATCGCTCTCCTCATCTGTCTCAGCTGAAAAGAAAAAAAAAATCTTTGATAAGTACACATGTAGTCATATGCAGCACATAGACATGCAAACACTCCTCACACACCTAATTAAAACAACAGCAATATGGTATAGAGTAGAAAACGGGTCCGAAGGGAGACGGCCCGCAAAACATGTAGTTTCACCCATGTTGTTGTTTATCATATTCACATCCATTGTTCCCCCTGTGCTCCTTCCTCTTGTTTTCTGCACCCTCTGGTTCTCCATCTTCTGTTCGAGATTAACTTTCCAATCTTTTCTCTCTCTCCCTTCGGCTCTGCCCTCCACTAATTTACCCTCCAACCTGCTGCTTTTGCCATGTACAATTACAAAGGGGAGTGCTAGTTAATGCGCACTAATAATGTTCAAGCTGAGAAGGTTTGTCAGTAATAATTACTTCCCGCAGAATGAGTTATAGTAGTCACAATACGTGTATAAATACCTACTGTTGTGCTGCGTAATTTACAATTTCCGATGCAATGTGATTGTCTCCTGGTGCTAACCTAATCATTTTGTTTTGTGTGTGTGAAATTTGTCACAGGTGAAAATGAGGAGTGAGGAGAAACAGAAGCATCAATGCGGATACGTGTCATCGTAGATTCATGCAAGAAGTGAAAAGACATTAATCCTACACTGTAATGATTTTCATTTGTTTCTAATAATTTGAGTGTTTACGTGTAGCAACAGCTACTGGGCTAAGTCTCACCACAGGTACAAAAAAAACTCTTAAAAACCACAGAAGGGAATGTGTGACGACACACCCCTTCAAAGTGGATCAAATTCCAATCTTAGATTGCCTCCTTGGATAATGTGGAAATATTAGAGAAGCCTTGATCTAAAATGGAGCATGGAAATGAAGTGGTAGAGGGAGCCCCGAGGACAGGCAGCAGACACAGCGCTGGGCCAGCCATACATACCTCTGGGAGGCTGCAAGCACAGCCTGCCTCTCCTATGTAAATGTCCCATTCCACACATTAGTCATACTGCCTTCACCATACACTAAAGTGTGCTTCGCCCATCAAACCCTGCCTGCCTCCCTCGAATGTTCCACAGATAAACCCTAGAGGCCCTTTCTACCCCTCTACCACCCCCACCTCCAGGACCACAGAGTGGCTGATTGGTTAGATACCCCAGGTAAATGGTGGAAAGCCTAATGGGATACTTGAATGCTGATGTCAGGAAATTTCTGATAGGGGGAGATTGATAACATCTGTGAAAAATATCTCTGGATAAAGGCTATTGTCTGTTCGGGTTGATCAAATTCTACTGAAGTATTCTATAGGTGTCGTGTGTGTGTGTGTGTGTGTGTGTGTGTGTGTGTGTGTGTGTGTGTGTGTTGTAACCTTCCAAAAAGTTTGCAATAAGGGACCTCTCATGCTGCTTTGTAAAAAGGAGATTTCAGAGTGCAGTCTGGAGCGTTCAGCTGTGCAACCAAACACTTGTTTAATTTTAGCTCATTGTGAGAGTCTTTACTGCTGTTTTGCGACTCTCCTCTGCTCTCTCTTTCACCGTGTGTCTCCTCTACTCAGCGCAGGTCTGAGTGTGTCACGGTAAAACCACTGATTATATAGATTATAGATTGCATATATATTACAGTAGATTATAGGTCATGTATAAGCAATGGAAATAGCCACCCACTGGTTTATAAATGGATGAGACCCTGGATGAGTGGGTAGAGATGAGGAGTTAAAAGCTAATGGCAGCATGGGTGGGCTAGCTTGGTTAGCAAGGTGCAGGGATTAAAGTGGGTGGGTGGAGAGCCCTATGTTTTGGTGGAGCAGGGGGAAATGACTCACTCAGAAATAAGTCACGTAAAACTTTCCCACACAATAGATTATCATTGTGAACAGGCTGTGATCAGCTGACCTGTGCTGCTGCTGGCTCTGGATTTAGCCAACTACTAAAAGCTTTTCCCCCTTCTTCTGCTGCTACTACTGTGTCAATGTGGCTAAAGTCTGATCATAAATTTCAATTCAATATTGAGTGCCATGCCTCTCTTTTATAATGTCAATGCTGCCAGGGCCCAGCCTAGCAGTGACCGAGGGTAACACAGACTGCCCTCCACCAGCACAACATAGTCCATCACTGTAAAGTGTACCACAACACTGCAAACCACCCAGTTTAGCATGCACTTGTGTTTGATGAGTGGTCTTTACCTTTGAAAAAAAAAATCCTCTTCCTCTCCTGTCCTCTCTTTCTCCATCTGAGAGCAAGCTCATCAAATACAAATATTTTTCTGCTTCTCTGGAAAAATACAGCCACTGTACTTTTAGCCAGTACACGAAATGTGTGCCACACTGTACAGAAACAGTTTGTCGTATTTGTCAAGCTGTTTGAAATTATCTGCAACGTCAAAAAAAGTTGTTCCATTCATATGCTTGCCCCTCTCTTGTAGCACTAGCTAGGTGCTGAAGTTCCACTAACACAACTTTCTTGACATGTGAGCCATGAACGCGTCAGAGGAATGAGATTGGAAAAAAGTAAGCCTGACTTATGTGTCTGTGGCATGAGCTAAAATGACCGCCAGACTGCAGCAGTAAGTGTTAAGCAAGTGTTTGACAATATTATGTATTACGTGTCTTTCACATTTAATTATTTATTAACTGGAGGTGTTCTGTTGTTTTGGTTTGGCCCACTTTAACGTTTAAATAGTTTCATTTCATGATTTCATGATTGAAAAGAATCACTGATGGTGTAAAACAGTGCTATAAAAAGTGACACATATATGGCAGAAGGGCACATTGGACTGTTGGGAATAACAATTGATCCTCAAGTCACTGAGCATTGATTACCATAACTATTGACTTTCCCATGAGTGTTGATATGTTTCTGTGTGGAATCTATCGCCATTCAAGGCACATCTAATTACATATTATGAAGCAATTAAGCCAGCAGCAACACACCAGTCCCACCAAACTCACGGCTCTGCCTCAATGTGAAACCCTGAACTATCTCACACCATCAGTCTCTGCTTTTCCCTGTTCTGTTTCTATTGTTGAGCGACATGATCTGGACTAAACTGGCTAATTTATTCCACAATTAATTGGTCTGGGGTTGTGTGGCTGATTAAAACCTGTAATTGCTTACAGGGGGAAAAAAGGAGACGGGGGGTTGGGGTACTGCTGCTAACCAAATCACTATATCAGACATCTCACTGTCCAGTCAGATCTCCACTCAAAGCTCATTCAGAGTCTTTATTGCTTCCACTGTTAATACATCTTGAATTTTTTTTAATGCTGCCTGCTATTATTTACCCATTATTGTTTGAGCTGTTAAATGCTTTAAAATGCAATTGAAGAATGTTCCGCACAGACGCCTCTGAAGCTGTAACACCTACAATAACTTTGAAAGATGCACTCACTGGTGTATTTTGGCTTGTGTAATGCGAGACAGGCAACTCATAATTATAATGTTGCTTCATGGCTGGATGTGCAAATGCAACAGTTTGCTGATCATGATCAATGCAATGCAATACAGATTGTTCTTGCTGCCCTCAAGTGGCCAAAAAATCTGCTGATGCAGCTTTAAACTTGTATGGGATGTATAGCCGTGTATTCCTACACCAAATACCGTGGTGCTCTGGCAAGCATCCTTTAATGATATAGGTTCATGCAATTTCAATTTACATGAGATGATCACTCACTATAAATCACAGTTGGACCACAGGTAACTCTGTTGTCTAGCTTTGATAAATACAGTGTAATTATAACACTCAGCAGCACGTGATTGGTCAGCTTCTACAGGGTCACAGCCAGCGCTTTGCTTTGCGTACAGTCTTCTAGTATTTCCCCAAAGGCCAAATTGCCTGTTGTGCTGGTCAGACAGAGGTAAGGTGATTCTGCCTGATTGCTATTCTAATCAGGCTCTATATATGCTGGACTCTTGGCTCCAAATCTCCCCACCACATTCATGTCATTAAATAAATAATGAAAGATATGTATTATCTATCACTCCATCCGACATGGGATCAGCTATGTATTATGTATTACCTTTTCTAATTTATTCATTAAGACAAAGCGAAAGTCTTGTTAGCCTCATTCCTAAGACATGAGCCCAAGTCATGCTATACTCCACTCTGATACACTCCTATTTATATACAGCCACAGAGGAGTGCTAGGCTGTTAGCAGCCTGAACGATAAGTCCACCCGTGATTAATTTAATTATATGACTGAAGGAAAAAAAAACCTGAATGCAGTAATTCATTTATTTGGTGATTATCATTTCCTTGAAAGCATGTTTTTATGGTCAGAAAGGCAAGAATCACTGTGAGAATAACGTGCTCGAGAAAGTTAGTTTAGCATTGTGTGAATGTCTGAATAAAGTGATTCTGTTTTTATTCCTTTTAAATGTGGAAACATTCAAATCTTGCATTTCTGTGAGATTATTGCATTTTGTTATTTTCATTATTATTATTCTAAAATGTATCTTTGTGCAATCAATGGATTAGAAGAAGAAAATGCACTTAATTACCCTGCACGGGTATACTTTAAGGCTGCTTCACTTTAGTAATTCCATTTTAGTCCACTTAACAGCTCTACCTGTCTGCATTTCAAAGGGAATCGTTGTGCTTTGTACTCTGCCGTATTTATTTTTTAATTACACTAACAAGCTACAATTTTAGACCAACATTTTACACACAAAACCAAGTTTGCAACTTATTAAAAATACACAACAGCATTTAAATATTAATCTATAAGTAACATTATTAAGTTTTTTTTTCTTTAAGATCATCTAATATCCATCTAATAGACCTAGACCTGTGTAGCATTTTATATATGCATTTTGAAACCTTGGTATTGTTACATTAACTTAAGTAAAGCATGAATTCTTTACAGTACTTTGTCAGTGGCATGATTGTGGTAATTCCTGCTGTTTTTACATATATTGTTGTGCTGTAAGTGCGACAAAACAGTTGTTTCTTCCTGACGTCCATTTTATTTGTGTGAAATCCCCTCAACAACTCACACCCCTCCACACACCCACCCACTCCCGTTCCCACACTCCTGCGCACAGCACTACCATGTCAATAAAATCCATAGCAGGTTAATCTCCCACCAATGGAAACACGAACACTTTATCCAAAGCCGCATATGTTCCGCACCGAGGGTCGATTTAGTGTATGTCAGGGGCGATATTAGCATTCATATTAGCCGCTCTTCCCATGTATGATATTCGTCATTGCCAGGCCTTTTGCACACCAACACAGTTCAGGGATGCTTATCTCATGAGCCATAAATTAGTGGATGAATTCCCTCCCAAACATCGAAGGCGAAGGATGGAGGATGGAGTCATTGTGCCTGCATGGTGTTTTGACACTGTAATGACACATGTTTTACAATCACCCCCTTCCCCTTTTCATTCGGAGGAGTGGACCTGTCCGCTCCTGTTGGAGAGAAATGGGCCTCTCGGACATTACCACCTCCTCCCAGGGGAGACATAAATGAGAGAGTGGCAATAGGGGGAGACTATAGGAAGAAAAAGAGGAAGGTAGGACTGGAGTTGGTCCAAACACTGAAGAAAGAGTGTGTGTGTGTGTGTGTGTGTGTGTGTATGAGTATGTTTGGAAGTGGTGGTGGTGGTGGTGGTGGTGGAGTGGTGGGTGCGATGGTGCAGAGAGAGAAAAG
>VUQK01029700.1:1351-15905 GCA_015106715.1 Bujurquina vittata | reverse complement strand
GCCGGGTCGCGGGGGCAGGAGCCTAAGCAGAGAAGCCCAGACTTTCCTCTCCCCAGCCACCTCCACCAGCTCGTCGCGAGGGACCCCAAAGGCGTTCCCAGGCCATCCGAGAGATATAATCTCTCCAGCGTGTCCTGGGTCTACTCCGGGGCCTCCTCCCAGTGGGACATGCCTGGAACACCTCACCCAAGAGGCGGCCAGGAGGCATCCTAATCAGATGCCTGAGCCACCTCAGCTGGCTCCTTTCGTTGTGGAGGAGCAGCGGCTCTACTCTGAGCCCCTCCAGGATGGCTGCACTCCTCAACTTATCGCTAAGGAAGAGGCCAGCCACCCTTCAAAGAAAACTAATTTCCGCCGCTTGTATTCGCGATCTTATTCTTTCGGTCACTACCCAAAGCTCGTGAACATAGGTGAGGGTGGGAACGTAGATCGACCGGTAAAATCAACAGCTACACTTTTACGCTCAGCTCCCTCTTCACCACAACAGACCGGTGCAGCGTTCGCATTACAGCAGAAGCAGCCCTGATCCATCTGTTGATCTCCCATTACCTTCTCCCATCACTCGTGAACAAGACCCCGAGATACTTGAACTTCTCTACTTGGGGCAAAAACTCATCCCTGAGCCAGAGGGCAGTCCACCCTTTTATGGCTGAGGACCATGGCCTTTAGACTTAGAGGTGCTGATTCTCATGCCAGCATCGTCACACTCGCTGTGAACCATTCCACTGCGAGCTGGAGGCCACCACTTGACAAAGCCAACAGGAACACATCATCCACAAAAAGCAGAGGCGAGACTTTGAGGCCACCAAGGACAAGCCTTCCGCCACCTGGCTACACCTAGAAATTCTGTCCTTAAAAATTATGAACAGAATCAATGACAAAGGGCAGCCCTGACGGAGTCCAGCACCCACAGGAAATGAATCCAACTTATTACCGGGTATATGGACCAAGCTCTTACTGCGGTTGTACAGAGACTGAATGGCTCGCAACAACGGGCCAGACACCCTGTATTCCCGCAGGACCTCTCACAGGATACTCCAACAGACACAGTCGAATGCCTTCTCCAAGTCCAAAAAACACTTGTAGACTGGTTGGACAAACTCCCACACTTGAATATCCTTGAGGATAAAGAGCTTGTCCAGCGTTCCCCAACCAGGACAAAAACTGCATTGTTCCTTCAGCCAATGCCCGAGCTGCGTTCCACTTGGCCTGCCGATACCAGCAGTCAGCTGCCTCCGGAGTCCCACAGGCTAACCAAGCCTGATAAGACTCCTCCTTCAGCTTGATGGCTCACGTCACCTCCGGTGACCACCATCTGGTTCAGGAGTTACCACTACGACAGGCACCAACCACCTTGCAGCCACAGCTCTGAGCAGCAGCCTCAACAATGGAGGTGCAGAACGTGGTCCATTTGGACTTGATGTCCACAGCCTCCCTCGGAATGCTGTCGAAGTTCTGCTGGAGCTGGCAGTCAAAGATCTCGGGGACTGGGGCTTCTGCCAGGCATTCCCACCGCACCTTCACAAAATGTTTAGGTGCACCAGGTCTGTCCAGCATCTTCCCCCGCCACCTGATCCAACTCACCACCAGGTGGTGATCAGTTGACAGCTCAACTCCTCTCTTCACCCAAGTGTCCAGAGCCTACGGCTGCAGATTTGATGGTACGATTACAAAATCGATCATCGACCTGTGACCTAGGGTGTCCTGGTGCCACGTGCACTTATGGACATCTTTATGTTCGAACATGGACAAACTGTGGTTCGCACAGAAGTCCAATACGAAAACACCATTCAAGTTCAGATCGGACAGGCCATTCCTCTCAATCACGCCCCTCCAGGTCTCACTGTCATTGCCCACGTGAGCGTTAAAGTCACCCATCAAGACTATGTAATCACCAGATGGAGCTCCTTCCAGCACCCCACCCAGCAACTCCAAAAAGGGGTGGGTACTCTGAACTGTCATTCGGGGCATAAGCCCAAACGACAGTCAGTACCCATTCCCCGGCCGGAAGGCATAAGGAAGCAACCCTCTCGTCCACCGAAGAAAACTCCGACATGCAGGCAGCAAACCGGGGGGGATAGAAGAATACCCACCCAAGCTCGCCCTCTCTTACCGAGGGCAACTCCGGACTGGAACAGAGTCCAGCCCCTCTCTAGGAGACTGGTTCCAGAACCAAGGCCGTGCGTTGAAGTGATCCCAACTATATCTAGCTGGTATTTCTCAACCTCGCGCACTAGCTCAGGCTCTTTCCCCACCAGAGAGGTGATGTTCCATGTCCCTATAGCCAGTCTTGATAGCCGAAGATCGGTCCGCCAGGGCCTCTGCCCTTGGCCACCACCCGACACACATTGCACCCGATCCCTACGACGCTTCCTGCAGGTGGTGGGCCTACAGGAGGGCGGGCCCATGTAACCTCTTCGGGCTGCGCCAGGCCGGGCACCACAGGCTAATGCCCAGCCACCAGACACTCTCCCTCAAGCTCCCTCACCAGGCCTGGCTCCAGGGTGGGGCCCCGGTAACCCTATCCCAGGCAGGGTAAACTGTTCCCTTGCGCTTATATCCATAGGGGTCTTCTGAACCACTCTTTGTCTGGACCCTCACCCAAGACCAATTGGCCATGGGAGACCCTCCCAGGGGGACAAGCCCCCAAGACAACATAGCTCCTGGGATCAGTGGGACACACAAACCCCTCCACCACGATAAGGTGGCAATTCACGGAGGAGCAAACGTACTCTGAGGGTGGAAAAAGATTGGTGGTCCTGTAGAAGTGTAGGGAAAACCACCCTTAGCTTTTTTAGATTTTGACTTCAGTAAACACTTTCATGGTGAGTTTATGGGACTGAGTTCTAGTTTCAGGTCATACTGAATAGAACATTAAGTCTGTGTCTTTTTTTATTAGAGTCAGAAAGGAGGATTATTTCTACAAATGACTTTTTTCAATAAAAATAATGACTTCTGCAGCTTTAAAGAAAGCTCCATACACACAGAGAGTGATGCCAGTGTGTTACTGTCTGATGTTAGTGTTGGAATGAGCTGGTCGGTGGCAGCTGACAGCTTATCATTTTGATAGAAACGAAAGCTCATGCTGCTTTGGGCAGCATCTGCTGCATGCGTGCCATAAATCACCCTGCAGGGCTTTACTGGCACGCAGTAGAAAAGCATGCTGAGACACAGATAGGGAAGCAGAGGAATGTTATTGGATTATATATCTTTTCATTTTTACTTATTTTTAAATAAATAATAAGTCAAATATGAATTCTGCCAGTTCAGACTTGATGAGATGTTAGCCAGGCTTCATCCTGGCAGGCAGATAAAAACTGCCTTTTACTGATGACAAGAAAAAAGTAAAAGTTAAAGAAGGAAAAAATATTCATTCAGTTTAAACTAAGAAGACGCTTGTTTTCAACTGCTTTGCTTCTAGGTGATCTGTCGTTGAGCACCAGACGGTCAGATGGTGGACCTGCATCTGGACATCTAGCCAGGGCACCAGAGGATTCAGCATCACCACATCTTCAGGCAGAGGGTCTGTGGCTTCGGGGACCTCTGGGGCAAGTGAAGCATTTAGGACTGCTGGAGGATCCTCAAGCATGTCGTACAGTTTGGGAAATGGAGGCAAAGAAGGAAAACGAGAAGGAGGTTTGGGTGCTGTGACGGTTTCCACGGTGAACAAAAGCAGCTACAGTTCAGGAAGATCAGGGGAGGCGAAGAGGGGATCCTTATCTTCGGCATTCACTTCTTCTTCCCCTGCTTCAAAGGAGAGGAAGAGCATCACCAACATGGCTGCAGCACTGTCAGAGGTCTTTGATGGTTAGTCACGAGTCAAAGGTCAAAATAAGATGCTAAATTATAAAATTGTAACTTTTAAAATAGTTTTATTGTAGATAAAACTAGATAGGTACTTAAAATACTCTGTATACTAAAATGTGTTATCTTTCAAAATGATATGCCTAATTATGAAACCATTATCGCCACATTACAGTCGAAGCCTATGATGTAAAAACAGGTGTTCTTCACCGCATCAGTGGACTAATTCAGACAGAAAAGCATCACAATGGGACACAGAAATCTACAGCTATGGTCATAAACACCCCCCCCCTCCCCCCCCAAAAAACAAACAAACAAACACACGCACACACAGTTACTGCAAGATTAAACCCATTGCACATAAATTAGGTGCAGTTCAGTATATATTGCAGCAGGGGGCGCTTGCAGGGGGTCCTCAGTGAATTATTGATGTTGTGATTTGGCATTTTGCCTGCACTCTCTTCTTGTTGCTTTGGTGTCATGGTCCTGGGCTTTTCACCCAGTGTTTTGTGTTGTGTTTGCCTACGGTGGAGATTCTTCTCCCCCTCCTCTCTGGCGCATCCTCCACCTCTGCTGCAGGCTCTCCTCCACCTGCTTCTTACTCTCACTACAGTTCTATTGAATTTTACTTATACAGCACCAAATCACAGCAACAGTGGCCTCAAAGCAGAGGAGAAGTCGGCTTCGCTGTAAAAAGTCAGTCCCAGTGGTGGAAACCAGCGCTGCCTTAATCACAGGAAGATATTTCACTGAAACCGATCGAAGAATCTCAAAATGAAGCTTTTTCTGTCGTCTCGAACGCAAGTTTGTTTTATGAATTTTAAATTTTTGGCCTCCCAGGGTCATTCTGGACTACCTCATTAGCGCCCCCTGTAAAACCGGAAGTCCAGAGTTGAGGTTCTTAAGTATTTAGAAGTTTGCTTTTGTGTTTCAGAAAGCTCGAGCACAAACTCGTCTCCAGAGTACAACAGGAAGGAGTATGGTGAGTTTTTTTTTTTGTTGAATGCCAGATTAAAAGTTTAAATTTGCACATTCCTTTAAACCAGTGGGGGCCGGGGGCCCCTGGTGGGCCGCGAAAGTACTGCAGGTGGGCCGCAGTAACAAATTCAGTTTGGAATGATTGAGCACAGTTACACATTCATGTAAATGTATTTATTTATGCATATAATAAGTTAAAGTGATAACAGGAGGTGATTAGTTTGTGATGTTAATCTGACCTAAATTTACTGCTCTGGTGCTGAAGTTTGTGTCCCAGTGGGTCCCAAACGTCCGTGCTGTAAACTATAAAAGCTTTGTTTGCCGTGTTTTTACAGGCAGTTCAACCACACCATCAACTTCTGTCAGCAGAGGGAGGACTCAGAGCAGAGGTACTCACAGCTCTGACACACTCGCAGTTACATGAACAGCAAATATGTAGCATATTACAGTTTAGTCTTGGCTTAAAGGCATCAGTCAGCCGGTGAGTTTTGTCTGTTTGTTTGTTGTTTCAGAGAGTGAGATCAGAGTCAGGCTGCAGAGTGCTTCTCCTACGGGAAGCTGTGAGTGTGATTCATCCCTCACACATCCAAACCCTGACGAGTTTATCCAGCACTCTTCTGCGGGATTAAAACCCATGTTGTTTTTCAGGGACTGAGCTGGACGACGTGAAGCGCCTGCTGAGAGGAAACCCCTCCACCAGCATCAGCCCCACTCAGTCCCCTAACAACACTCTGCCCATCCCCAAGAAAGCCAGCGTGGAATCGAGGACCCCGTTAGAGAGCTCCGGCACAGGTTGGGCCATTTTAAAGGATCCGCGTGTTAGTCCTGTGGCTCCGAAGGCTTTGCTCAAAGTTGCTCATATCTGTAGTTTTCTATGGGCAGCTATTGGCCTTTATTGACAGGGTTGGCCCAGGTTGGCTGTGGCTGCTGTCCACCTTAAATTTGGGACATTTGGGTCCAGCCAGCACAACCTTGGTCCCTGCTGTAAGTTAGGCCCAAACATGTAATCTGAGGAGCACCTGAATGAGATGTGGATTATTTTCAGCTGACGGATTTTCATACTTTTTCCCCCTTTTTGTCTTTCAGATCAATATGGCAGCATCTGGAGTGGGGGTGTGAACAGCTACACCTACAATAGCAACCACAGCCACCTGACCACCCCGCTTTACCAGGCAGGTCAGTGACACACGGGATATTTCAGGGGAAATCGACTTCTTTAGTTCTGTGCTCGCTGACATCGTTCGTAGCAGCTGACACAGAGTGGATCAGCTCTGAATCAAAGAATCGTCCAGGCGATCTGAAACCACAACTACACGTTCATCATTAGTTACCATGGTGATCTAGCCAGGTAACAAAACTCGGACTTTAAGTTCAGCTTACCTCACTAACCCGCTCTTCATAATTCACATAATTCAAGCACTGAGGACATTTAAACATGTGACACAGTCTAAAAGACCTTTTATGCTCTCAGTCAAACTGCAGATTTCTGTTTCCTGCGCTTTGAAGCTTTTGGTACCGTCTGTGCTGATGGACTAACGAGGCCGCTGTGCTCTCACCTGCAGGAGTTCAGAACAACCTGACGCCCGGCTCTCCGGCTGTGAACGGCGCTCTGACTGCCAGCAGCTCCGGTGAGCCTTTTCTGCCATGTTTCACATCCTGAGCTTCACGCTGTCGCACATAACGATGCTGTTTGACTCTCCGTCTCAGTTCCAGTGTACGGCGTGCAGAATAACCTGACTGCCCTTCCTCCCGCTGGCACCAACACACAGATAGGTAAAGCACGGATCCTTATCCAGCCTGTGCCACTTCAACTCCTGTGCTAAAGATCATCACACTGATTATTAAATGAGTTTGAATTTCACAATAAAAGTCTCTTTCTTTCACCATGTTTCTCGATGTGGTGAGAAAAAAATATGAAGTGGGACGGGTTTTTGTCTCCACAGTTTACGGCGTGCAGAAGAACGCATGTGGACTGAGCACAGCCACCGGTGAGGAGGAGGAGGAGGAGGAGGAGAGGCTTCAGCTGCTGTTTGTCAAAATCGAATCAGATTATCTTGAATTTCGTGCTGTCTGTCCCTGACAGTGAGACCGAGCAGCCCCGGTGACGACGGGAACAAGTGTGAGCTCAGAGAGGAGAGCTCTCCAATCAAGAGGGAGACGGAGCACTTCATCGTGCCCAAAGACACGGGGAAGCAGTTCATGTCTGCTGCTGCACCTGCTGCTGCACCTGCTGCTGCACCTCCTGGTCCTGATCACGGTACTAAAGGCCATCTTGGACGTACTTTGAAACACAACCTGAAACTCTTATTTTGCATTTATCGTGAAATGTTTAAGTGAAATTAGAAGTATGGGTTGAACTTGAAGAGAAGCCAGATGTTTAAGTAGATGGCAGTATTAATGGGCTGATTCAGAGCACTCACCTTTCATTACATCATTAATATCTGATTATTAACACGGTGTCGTTCTGCGTTGTAGCTGCGCTCTCTCTGCTGACATCAATCAGCTCTGAGGACCGCGGAGCAGCATGTCGGCTCACATTCGTTATATCATCGCTTTGCACTTTTTAATTTCATCTCTTTCTGTCGTAGCTTCAACCCTGAAAGCTGGCACAAAAGACAAAGCCACCTATGCAGGTACTTCTCATGTGGTTTATCTTTTTTAATAAACTGCTGCAAGTTTAAATCTGAATTATGGTGTGATGGTACCTGCACATCCTCAGCGGGGAATCGCCGCTCTGTCAGCAACAAAGCACCGGGATGTAGGAGGGAACTGCTCCCCCTGCTGACTCCTGCAACATCTGAAGCTCTTTAATTATGTCTTAATAAAAACTGAGAGGAAAACATTTATCAAGCAAACGCTGGCTTTAAGGCAACTAGAAATGGCAGCACCGAGTGGCAGCCTGCTGAGCTGAACACTGAAATGAGCCAACGATCCCAGCTGACACAGAGAATGGGGTGCACCCCGGACCTGAAACCAGACTCACCCCAGCGCTTTTTATTCCTCTCGAGTACTCCGTGCCGGGTTCTGCAGAGCATGTTCTTCAGAGGAATCTCTTTTAAAATGCTGAGCGTTTAGACCGTCAGCAGGCGCAGATCTGACTGTCTGAGGGCACGGTGCCGGCAGATCATGTTTTATGCTTTCTTGTGTTAAGTAGGATCATTTTTTTTTAAATTAAAAGAATGTGGGTTTATATTAAAATAGCATCACCAGGCATCTCTTTGTCTCTCAGACATCCATGTAAAAGAAGCCGGCTTGGGCTTCTGCTCCTGCTGCAGCTGGTGGAAGTGGCTCCTGGGCCTCCTGCTCAGCCTGCTGCTGCTCCTCAGCGTCCTCTTTGGGCTCATTGCATTGGGTAAGACTGGAAGGCTTTTGACCACCGCAGGGGTCAGTTCTCTAGGCTTTATCAGCCTCCCTGTCGTCTCACAGGTGACGAAGTGAGACGCCTGAAAGGCCGTGTGGAAGCTCTAGAAGCCATCACCACATCTGCATCAGCCAGCCGCTTGACATCCTCTTCCGACAACAAAATTGACCGCCAGGAAACGACATACATCGACAGGAGCTCCTCTTCCACTGTCTTTCGTTCCGACAACGGGATCGACCTGGATGCCGCCGGCGCGGGAGGCGGCATGGGAAATGGCCTGCTGCAGGACGGCGCCCTGCGGAGACTCGTGCAGCAGCTGGTCAGGGATGAGCTGAACTCGGGATCTGTGAGAGGTGTGAACATGTAGCTCCGATCAGCTGTCTTCACGCAGACGCACACAGTTTCTGAGCATTTAACAGCTACTGGATGTTTTTTTTGGGGGGGTTTAGAAACTCTGACATACTCACTGAAAGGGGAGCGAGGAGAGCCAGGACCTAAAGGTAAGTTTGCACTAAACATTAAGTCATTTATAAACTCTGATTTACAGGTGATCCGGGACCAATGGGACAGAAAGGTGAGGAATGTTTATCTACATATTAACGTGTGTGATGTAATAGGTTGAACCAGCTGCTAAAATGTGGTTTTGGCAGGTGATAGCGGCACTCCCGGCCCACCAGGTAAGACTCACTGCAAATGGGTGGTAGCTTTTCCTCCCTGTGAGCCAACAAATTCACGTTTCCTGCATCTCTGACTCCTTCAGGCCATCCTGGGCAGAGTGGGCACCCAGGTCTGGATGGACCGAGGGGACCAAAGGGAAGTGCAGGTTTGTTTAATTTAAAATTATTTTTGTAAAGAAAACAGTGAAGAGAAAATAAGGGCAGAGTCGCCTCCCTTTTTTTTCCAGGTGAACCAGGTCCCGAGGGGCCAGCTGGTCAGCGGGGTCGCGAGGGACCGGTGGGCCCCCGAGGAGAACCTGGCCCACCCGGCTTTGGACAGAAAGGAGACAGAGGTTTGAAAACACGCACAGTTGTGTGAGCCAAGCTGAGCTGCATGAACGATTTTATTGATTTGATTTTGGCTTGGAAGGATTCCAAGGTGAGCCGGGACGGCCCGGTCCTGCTGGCATTCCCGGGCCTGCAGGTCCCAAAGGTGAGGTCAGGTTTGTGATGATCACAAATTAAAGCCACCATATGGTGAGTGAAGCCTTCAGCATGTTTTCCTTGTCTGGTTTAGGTGCCACAGGAGAACAGGGTGCTGCAGGAAGTCCCGGTAAAGACTCTGTTTCACGTGTTTATTAAATGTGTTGATTAGTGTTGACAAAGTGGGCCTGTGTGCATTAATGCTGTAAAAACTGTGTTCAGGTGCTCCAGGAGCAAAGGGATTCCAGGGGGATGCCGGACCGCCAGGAGCAAAAGGTAAAGGTTTCTCTTGCATCCTGTTTGGATTCATTTTACCCATTAACGGGAAGACTTCTAAAAGTGTGTCGTGATACGTAAAGTCGATTATGCCATATATAAACACTCACCGTCCACCTTATTGGACACACCTGATTGTTATCTTTCCCCTGCTTCGTGGCAGGAAACCGTGCTCCGAGATTTGGTGACATGTTAGCGTCACACAGTTGCTGCGCTGCAGTCATAAAGAGATGGGCATGGTTAGACTAAGGTAGGCTGTGACATTATTGAGATGAGGCTCAGTTGGTACTGGGGACCCTAAAGCTGTGCCAAACCATCACACCCCCAGCAGCCTGAACGGTATGGAGCCATTCTTTCATGCAGTTATCACCAAATTCAGTCTGTACCATCTGTGGCAGCAGAAATCACAACATTTTTGGATTTTGGTGAGTCTGTGCGAACTGTAGCCTCAGTTTCCTGTTCTTAGCTGACAGGAGGAGCACCCGGTGTGGTCTTCTGCTGCTGCTGCAGCCCATCTGTTTCACCCTCTTCTGCAGACTTTGGTTGTAATGAGTGGTGATGGCCCATCTGGCACCAATGGCACCATCTACCTCAATAAGTTCCTTAACTAGTGATATTAGTGATAGAATATAAGCATTTATCAGCTTTGATCAAGTCTCTGATTGTTTATCGCCTGTGATGCAGGCGACCGAGGAACACCTGGGCTGCCAGGAATCAAAGGAGATCATGGAGAGAGGGGACTACGTGGTCCTGCAGGTGCGTCTCAGCACACATTTATTATCAGTTATTTAGCGCATGAATAGTCAAAACACAGAAGGAACTCATACAGAGTCCAGGTTAGCAGTTCACTGGTGTGACCACTGGCATATGTTCACTAATAGGTACTTGATTGATCCTGCAGGAGAAATTATTGTGTATCAGCAGCAAGAAAAAAAAAATACACTCTACAATAACTAAATATCAAGATGGGAGTGAAAAGGACGTTTTGGTACATTTTGTTGCAACATTGAGACATTTATCATACAGATGCATATGACACATAATCAGTAGCAGAAGACTTTTTGGCACTAAAAAGAAGAAACTTCTTGAACAAGCACAACAAGTGCCACACAGCTGTATCAAACACTTTGATTGGCTCTCGTTATGATCCCGCCTCCTCCTAGAGGAGACTCCATTTAGGTGGAGTTGTGTTTTTTTTTTTGTGCTCTGTATAAGATATTCTATGAAAATAAACAATAAAAAAATCATTTTAATGAGCCGAAAAATGCACACCTCAAACCTGTGTTTTTGTTACAGGTGAACCAGGACAGCCAGGACCTCAAGGCCCCGTGGGACCAAAGGGATCTAAAGGAAGTGCAGGTGAGGAGGAGGCTGGACACGCAGGAGGATTGCAGAACGTTTGACACTGCTGTAAATGTTGTAAAACGCCTGTGGATGAATTGTAGGTGACACGGGTTCAGTAGGACTTCCTGGTGTCAGAGGAGCACCTGGAGTTCCTGGAGATGCTGGTCCCCCAGGTATCAAATCCCGCTCCACAAAATGTCCTGTGCTATTAGCAGTTCATCAAACGTTATCCGAGGAGCTGACTAAAAGCTCACAGTAACACTGTTTTTCCTCAGGCCCCCCTGGGCTGCAGGGACCCCCAGGTATGACTATTGCTGTCTCTCTCTCTCTCTCGCTCACTCTCTCTCTCAGTCTCTCTCTCTCTCTCTCTGTATATATATATATATATATATATATATATATATATATATATATATATATCTCAGATTCAATTTAGCGTTTTTAAATCATCTATTTGTTCCATTCCCACAGGTGTGGCAGGAATTCCAGGGCAGCCTGGTGGTAAAGGTAATGTCTTCTTCTCTTTCTAGTCAGTTTATTCATATCTTGTAAAAATGCTGCACATTCAGACCGTATGAACGTGACAACAGAATAACTTGTGCAAAAGCCCCCCAGAAAACCTCCAAGAATGATTACTATTGCTCATTAATTAATTCTTCAAAGTGGTTCTATTAACACTTTTAAATATGTGAAAGGCTAAAGAGCGGTTTTTCTCCAAAGCTGCGGAGCCATTAATATAAGTCTAGATTCTACAGATACCTGATGAAACCTAACAGAACGATCTTTCAGGTGAACCGGGACCACCTGGTAAAGTCATTTCTCCAGGTAAGAGCAGCAGTTGTTGTTATACTAAATACATGCAGAAACACATTTTGCCTTGTAAAGCTTCAGCTGGTTTTTGTTCATCTTCTTTTTGTGTCTAGTTGGCTCTGATACTGTGGCCATCCCTGGACCTCCAGGACCAGCTGGACCTCCGGGTACTGCTGGACCCCCTGGTCTGTCCGGTCCAATTGGGCCTGCTGGCATTCCAGGACAACCAGGTAAATCTGCTGTCTTAACCAGTGCTAAGCCTCAGAGACGGATCAGAAACTGGGGCTGATTGATTCTTGTGACATAACCATTTAGGTTCTAAGGGAGAACAAGGAGAGAAAGGCGAAAGGGGGGAGAAGGGGGAGCCAGGAAAGCGTGGTGAGCCCGGTATCAGTGCTACAGAAACATCCATGTCCACCAGATCCAATGGTGAGAACCTCCGTTTCTCTGCAACACCTTAATTTGATCAAATCAGGTGCTAGTTTCAACAACTAGACTGATATTACGTTAACATTTTCTGTGTTTTCATTCCTGACAGACCTTTCCCCTGTCGTTGGACCACCTGGTCCACCAGGACCTCCTGGAGTACCTGGTCCTCAGGGTCCTCCTGGTATGTTTAGAACTTTATATAACTATGAACATTTCAAACACAAGGTTTAAACCAAGCTGGTGATTTTTTTTAAATGTTGGTTTCATTCAGGAGAGTCTACAGAAGGTCCTCCAGGACCCAGAGGTCCTCCTGGAGACCCAGGTAAATATGTATCCCGTTTCAAAAACAGAGAGATAAATCAATAGATCATCAGCATATAAGATGACTTTACTAGCGCCATCTTAAACTGTTCTGTGTTGGTCTTCCTGTCCTTACAGGTATTGGTAGACCTGGACCTCCAGGTGAGAAAGGAGAACCTGGGAGCTTTGTGCCGACATCAGGTTGGTAAAAGAAATCTCATTTCAGATTGACAGTTGTTTGACAGCAGGAAACATTTTATTCACCTCTGCTGTTTGCTTTTTATGTCAGAAACCTTTTTTGCTGGACCTCCAGGACCTCCAGGACCCCCAGGGCCAAAGGGGTCACAAGGTATGTGCAGAAGACCAATGCCTGTGATATGATGGGTTGAATATTTTACTAAATGAAGTGGCCAGTCGTGCAGGTTGGAATTTTTCTGTCTTTCTTTCTTCTCAGGTAACCCAGGAGCACAAGGGTACCAAGGTGAGGAAATCGCATCCTACTTGATAAATTGCAGGTTTTCACAAGTGGTCTAAATGTAACGTGGCTGTTCCAGGTGAACCAGGACAACCAGGACTACCAGGCAGCCCCGGAGAGCCAGGTGTTGGTATGTCAGGAACTTTTGGAAAAGATCGCGTCTCAGTCTGCTCGGGTGTCATCAGTAATGATCAGTAATGAACAGTCAAGCTGGGATTTGATATGAATGGTTTTCATTGTAGGTTTCCCAGGTCATCCTGGACCTCAAGGTCCACCAGGTCCAGACGGGCCACCGGGACCTAAAGGTAAATCCAAGAAATATTTTATGACTTTTACATCCTTTCTTATTGAGCTTTTGGACATCATTTTTACACACGGGCTGTTCTTTCAGTCTTGTATACATGTTTATGTTTCCTTTCACAGGTGATGCAGGAGCTCCAGGGATTCCAGGAGCCGCCACAGGTAAAATCATCCCTAATATTAGTATTGGGACAATCCCCATTTTACATTAAAGGAAGTCCCACGGTTAATCTTTAGAGGCTAGTCACCTCTGCCCAAGGCTACACTAGCTGCTGCTAGCATACAAACCCAAATCGGAGTCCTCAGCAGTCAAGTTGCTCTGTAGCAAATTTGTGCCCCAAGCTTTGACAAGGAAGGAGCACAACGATGCATTTTTCTTCTTTAAAAAACCTCCAATGAGTTTGACATTTTTTGATTAGTACATTGACGAAATGAGTGAAATTTATTTCTATAACACTTATCACAGATAAAAATCACAAAGTGCTTCACAACAAGAGACAAAAATAAAAGTATAACAATATAAAACAACAGACTACAGTACACCAAGAATATGGTTTCAGCAGGTCAAAGGTATACTGGGGAACCTGGTCATGTAAGGCCCTAAAAGTTATAACTAAAATTTTAAAATGAAATCTAAAATTTACTGGCAACCAATGAAGAGAAGCCAAAACTGGAGTGATATGAGATCTTCCGTTGGTGCCAGTTAAAAGTCTTGCCACAGCATTCTGAACAGTTTGAAGACGATCCAAAGCTGATGTGTTAAAACAAGTAAAAATCATCTCAAGCTCTGCCTTTGACACCAGTCATCTGAATTTTTAAATATTCCTTAAATGACAGAAACAACTCAGAACCAGCTGTTTGGAATGCTGCTCAAGGGACACTGAACTGTCAAAAATGACACATAAATTTCTGAAGGTCTAAGAAGCTGATATGTCACCTAATTTCTGAAAACATGGTCAGGAGCAGTTATCAGTGTTTCTGTTTTATCAGTATTTAACTGGAGGAAATTGTTGTGTAACCACTAAATTTCTGTCAGGCAATGACTCAAACTGGACAATTTATAAAACTCAGAGTTTCTGAAGGAACAATATAACTGAATGTCATCAGCTTTGAGATGATAAGAAATATCACTGTAACGTCTTATAATTTGGCCCAGATGGAGTATACAAGGTAAAAAGAGAATTGGACCCAAAACAGATCCCTGAGGTACCCCACAATACAAAGCTACTTTTTCAGATATCACGTGATTTATATGAACATTAAAAGATTTATCAGATAAATATGGCATGAACCAATTTAAAAAAAAAACCCCGCCAGTAATCCCAAACAGATCCCTAA
>VUQK01029698.1:80640-101211 GCA_015106715.1 Bujurquina vittata | reverse complement strand
GAGGAAAGTCATCTTTTGAGTCATATGTGCCCAGGATTGGATTGTATGCTGACAGTGCTGTTTGGGGAGGTGAGCTCTGGTCCAACGAGCTATGCTGGGTTTTTCTGCAAAAAAAGGAGGAGGGATGGGGGGAGTGAAATGATCAGAGTAACATGTAACATGAATGAAGTAATTCTCTGCGGCTAAGCCCTGGCTGCATACACATGCCATCTTCTAAGCTCAATCTATTACTATATTTGACTTTTGATACTCACACACCCACACACACACAGGGAGATAAAAGACCGCTTGTGTCTTCTCTCCAAAGTCAGCGAGACACGTCAGAGTGTGGACAACAATGTGGGTGGAAAGAAGAAAAAGGCAAAGAGTAGAAGGACAAAGCCTGAAAGCTGAAAGCTTTGTCTTTTCATTTTAAGACAGCAAGCAGGCTGAAGATTGGCTAAAGAAGTGCAGAGACACAAAGAGGGAATATGTATATGAATGAGGTGAGGAGAATGCAAACAGGGAGGACCATAAAGAAATGGCAAATGGTGATAAGTGGGACATATAGTGACTGGTTGAACAGTTTTTTCTGATTTTTTCTATCATCTCCTGCCTTGGCAGAAATGTTTGGCTGCTTAAAGCCTCTTCAAATATTTAAAGCACAGGAGAGGTGCTATTGTCTTTTCTCTGCCCACTTCAAACACACACACACACACACACACACACACACCTCAAAGAGAGCGAGCTGTCAATCACTAACACCAAACACTGACAGAAAAAAAAAAAAGGCTCATTGCTTCCACATTTTCTCTGTAGCTCGACTCAGAGAGGCTAATGCTGATGTTGGAAACTTGATGTGAACACAAAAGCACATCAATGACAGACGCCTACACAACAGGAGTTCACAACACCACGGGGTTTGCCATGTTTGCAAAGCCAGGATGATGATGAGAGACTTTCATGTTGCTCATCAATGGCTTTTGTGTTTGATATTTTTTCCTAGTGTGGATATTTCTTTTTTCCTGATAAGAAAAAGGCAGCAGCCCAAAGATTCCTAAATGTAAAAGAAATGACACATCACACATGCTGATATTTCATATCTCTGAATTTTAAGGTTATTAAATGTGAAATTTCTTTTTTTTTTAAAAAGAGCTCAACATAAAGTAAAACAAAGTGTTTTCACTTCAATGTGCCTTAGTACCTAATCTATACATCTACATTAGAGAGTGCTGCATAAGATGCCAATCCAAAACACAGCAACCTGCTGCTGATGGGAATCTAGCCATTCCCATCAGGATAGAAATAATAACCCTTCTTTCTAAGGAGACAAGTGGACAAACCGTACCACAGAAGAACCGAGCCACAAGGTCCAGCCGTCCACTGAAGGGGTCAGAGGGTTAGTGTTTGTCGTTTGAAGAAACTGCTCCGGAATTCTTTCATTTTTGAAATATTTATTTTCTCTTTTTAAAACAGAAAAGCTAATTGAGAGGTGAGTTAAAAATACACACAAAAAACCATATCAGTAATCCATAGCAGTTTTTAAGTCATTAAAGTAGCAGGATGCCAGACAGTTTTTTTTTTTAAACCACCTATCCAGTTCAGCGTTACAGCGAGGCTGAAGCCAGTCCCAGCATTGCCAGTTAGCTTAACCCATGCATGTCTTTGGACTGTGGATGGAAGCCAGAGCCAAAAGGAGAACATGAAAACTCCATACAGAAAGGTCACAGCCTGGATTTGAACCCAGGCCCTTCCTGCCGCCATAGCGGTAACCACTGCACCACCATACACAATGGAACAGTCACACAACCCAGAACAGCGTGACCTAAAGATTTGTGACCATCTCGTTGCCTTTGAAATCCTTGGTTGGAAGTGGAGACCAGGTCAGTGACCACTCGCAGCCAGCTGCCATCTTCAAACTAACTTTGTGTTTTGGTTTTTTTCAAACCCACAGCAATAAAATGGTAAAGATGGAACTTGCTGATGGGGTCAAATTGGCAAATATCTGCAATGTGTTTGTGGTAAAACTGCTGTTAACTGTGTTAAATCAGTGAAAGTTACAAATCTGTTGCCATTTACATACACAGAAATTAACCTTCACTACTTACATCCAGAGTGGGGCAAAAATCTCACTGATCTGAAGAGCAAATTCAGAAATTCCTCCGCAAATAGCCATGTAGGTGCTGCAGAACACAAACGGGCGCTCAGATGACACTCACCCGTACCAGTAGCGTGGGTCGCTGGGCAGACAGTGGTTTAGGTTTCGCTGAGCCAAGGCTTTCTTTTTGTTCAGAAATTCCTGAAGTCGCATCTTTACCTCTGTACTGGCGACTGCACCTGCACCGCAACACAGAGACCAGGAGAACAGCAAGCAAACATAAGTACATTTTTCAGCACAACGCTGTTCTTCCCACACAAACACAAAGAACCCTTTTGCCCGATATGAGCGTCTACTGTATTATCAAATCTGTAAAACTGCTAGGAAGATTATAACAACATCCATCCATACTTTGACAGATAATGGGTTGCTAAGTTCTACAATCAGAGTGCACAATCGTGCATTAGAGTTTCACTGAAATCCCACTGAGACGACAGCAGTGCTATGTAACTTGCCTTGAAGACGTGCATCACGAGTTTCACTCAGCTCCTGGTCTCTACTCAATTACCAACCTCCTCTCACGGCAACAAACAAATTGTCATGGGAGGGAGACAGAGACGAGTGAGAGGGAAGGAGAGACGAAGAGCGAGGGAAGCCTGGCTTTAAAAAAAAAGTGTTTTCAGAAAGTAGGGAATACAGCAGAGGTGTGTTTTCATTAGAATGTGACAGTGGGAGTGCTAACAGGTGATGTGTCAAGCCTCAGAGCGGAAGTGGTAAATTCACTGTGTGAAAATGACAACAGCTAATATATGTTCCCTAAATCACGGTGCAGCTGGAAGTGCTGACATCCCAGTATGTCTGCTTTGCCACTGAAGCAAATTGGCTTTTATGAGACTGCCTTCAATGCAATTTAGTGCAGTACTTAACAAAGCTTCCTCTGTTTGCAACCCAATGCTTTTTCCATAGACGTCAAACTGTAGGCTCACTTTGCTCAGTGCAGGATTGAGAAAAAGAAGCATTGCTGGAAAAAAAAAAATAATGGCTCTAAAAGTGGGTACCCATATACAGTATATATTCTAGTAGTATATCAGAATGAATGCAGTAATAGGTTCGATTGTGTTTGCAGCCAAAATATAATCAGTTCATTTACGACATGAAAATGTGCACATATATAAAAACAGAATCAAAGAATACATCTTTCCTCTATTACAAGAACAATTCAAGTCAGAGTAAATATAAGTGGATAAACAATTTAGTAAAGTGCAGTTAAGAAATGGCACATTTAGTGTCATTCAACAAGGAAATTGAAAGTGAATTACACAGCGTGTAAAGTCGTTCATACAAGACCTATTTATGTAGTAATGTAGCAGCAATTAGGAAAGCAATTAGCTTGGCACTGCTAAAATAAAAAATACATTATTGGAGAGAATAACTAGAATATTTTGTGGAGAAATATGGTGGGGAGCTGTTGTAAAGATTCACAGCTTGCTCTTGATCTGGTGTAGAAATTCAGCGTGTCCGATTCTCAGCACAGTTATTGGTGAGTTCAGTGATTAAATAATTGATGCAATGGTGGTCAAAGGAGATTATACAAGAGCAAAGGTGGGGGAAAAAAAGGTTTAAAGGAAATGAAAAAAAGAGAGAAAATTGCCTGGGTCAGTTTTATTGCTGTCATTTTGTGTGGCTCAAAAAAAAAAAATTGAAGTCATGACATGCCTTTCTCTTCAATGTCTCGCCCCTCTAACCTTGTCTTGGCTGTCTTATTATTATGACACTCCCTGTGGCGAATGTGTGAGGTCAGGCTGTTCTGACTGCTGTGCTATAACTACAGGCGCTGTGACAGAGGGGCTGCAGGGGCCAAGTTCCTGCGACACCTGCTGTGATAATATGACATGGTGTTTCTGCACAGGTACAGCAGATGTTGGCAGCACACAGGAGAGTGAATGCACGCTCGGTCAAACAAAACAGCTTCATTAAGGCTTTCTTCGGACCGCCTCTGAACCACTGTAAGGTAAATCCATGGACTGAACTGGTTCAATTTTGGCCATTACATTCTCATCATAACATAACTCTTGGTCACTTTCTTTAAAAGTAATTCTCTTCAGCAGTTACTACTCACTCTCTTGTCCCCGCTCCTTGTTTTTGAGTTGATGGAGTTTGTGTTCCCGCTGCTGCTTCTCCAGCTGCTCCTCGTGACGTTGTTGCTCCATCTTCCTGTGGTGCTCCAACAGCTCTTGCTGATGCCTGAGTGCCAGTAACTCCTGTTGGTGCTGGTAAAGAGAAGGGCAAGGAGAATAAAGAAGAATGGCTACAAGCTGCAATGACTTTCTTTCAGTAAAGCACGGTACAGCCAATGCCTCACAACTTATTTGAAAGCTGGCTTTTTTTTTGGAGGGGGGGGGGGCATACCATCAGTCTGGGGGCAGCTTTGAGGTCTGAAAAGTAAAGCCACCATGGAAGTGCCTCAAACCTGCATTATTTTTAATCACCACAAGACAGCTGTGGTTGTGGTCCTATAGGACTCTGTGGGGAAACGGGCCTCCGACTTGACCTCAGTAAAGACTTTCCTGATGAATTTATGGGCTCAGTCACTCATTTCAAGTCATACTGAATAAAAATACTTTTCGTACATTTTGGTTATTTTATTCTTCATAGGATTATCTAGGGTATGCTCATCAACCTGTGATTGACAAGTTGTTAGCCAGTAAGCACGGCAGTTTCACATCAGCTTCACCCCTCGCTTGCCACATCTGGGCTCAAAACACCAAGCGTGAAAGAGCTTCAAAACAGGAGTTCACAAACCAGTGGGGGACACTGAGGTTTTAGATTAGATATACTTTATTGATCCCTAGAAGGGAAATTTTTGTTAACAGAGGCAGCTACGTCCATTAGAGATATTTGCAGCCCAAACTGACAATCTTTGAAGCCTAGCTTAGTGGTCAAGGCAACAGAGTGAGGCTTTTTATCTTTTTTTTAGTGTGGTGAGCTGCTCACAAAATACCACTAGATCAAATTACACCAGCGTACACTCTTAAATGTACGCATGCCATTTGTTTCCTTCTGTCCTTCACAAGGCATATTTCTGCTGAGTACACTCCTGCAGTATCCAAGGAAGAACTCCTGCCCCACCCCTATCTAGCTCTCACACATGTACACACAAAGGAAAGGACCTTTACTCCACTCCATCTTCATCCCAGCACCTCACCTTGATATGTTCCTGCAGCTGGACTTCATGTTGTCGCGACAGCTGTTCGTGTTGCCTCTGAAACTCTGCGATGAGTAACTGCCTCTGGAGCTGTTGCTTGTGTTTAAGAGCCACCAGCTCCTGCTGCAGGTGCTGTTCCTGCTGGCCTGTAGAGGTTTTAAAGACCAGATTACCCAGCGCATCTACGGTGACGGCTGTGTTAAAATGGTTTGCATATCACAAGATAAACAGAGACTTACTAATGACTGGTCCACGGCCTGTCTCTGTTGATGTGGGACAAGCTGTAGAAGTGGGCGGTGTGGGGTGGGGTGGGGGGACCAGGCCAAAGGGGGACTGCTGTTGGTGGTGGTGGTGAGCGTGGTCCACTACGCGCAGATCCATGGGAAGGATGGCTGTGGCGGTGGAGGGCAGCGCTGCTGTGCTCACGTCCACTGAAACAGAAGGGAGTTCAAAGAATACAAGATTATTCGTTTATAATAAAACTGTAATTATTTTAAGATAATTTTTAAATTCCTATAATAGCAGCTGTCTTTGATCCAAATGAGACAGACGGACACTTGTTACATCAGATGCCCAGACTCAATAGCTGTGCCAGCTGCACTCATTGCACTTCATACTGCTTGTGGTTGCTTGTAATGTTAGTACACTCAGGACTTAAGTCTGTTTTTATAGCTGTACACACTAGATAAGAGCATTAGGGACACACCAAATCATAAAATGTGTCTGAGATTTTGAAAGCTGGAGATCATCAGCGCATCAGAGTATGCAGCGGAGGGAGAAAATGTGTTTACATAAATCCATACAAACATCAGAGAGCAAAAGCAGTCCCCCTGCAACACGAATTTTGCAGCAAGGATTTGCTGACATCCATGTGCATGTTTGTGATTCCACTTTTAGTGTGTGTGTGTGTAGGTGTGTGTAACACTTTTGCTCTTTCAAACCACACACTGCATCTGTCATGCTAAACCCTCAAAAACTCAAGTTAAGACACAGCACTCTGAAGAAAAAGGTCGCTGGTATCTGCCCTTCAAACCTCATGTCAAGGTGTTTAAATGTTAGCAGACGGGCCATGTGCCTAAACCGCAACACGAAAAGACCCATCTGCTTTTGTTGCATCGCTCATGATTTACTCAATCTGCATCATTTAATCTGCTTTACATGAATAATCCAGTGAGGTACTACAGGGTCTGACGTGATGTGTAGTAGGAGAAAAAAAATGAAAGGTAATACCCTGCTTCAACACCCGTGCTTGGCATGCAACAGCTACGAGTACAATCAGATTAGTTCTCTACAAGCATACAACACAGCAGCTTATACACAAAAAGTAGTACATCAGACAAACAAGAGGGCAAAAAAAAACATAAGCTTGTTTTTGCCTTGATGTGCAGTTTGGAATAAAACACGCTGTGATCAAACTCCATTAGCACACTGCTTCATTCATTCTAAATAGTCCAAATTTAATTTTTGAAGTAAAACTTGTTAAAAGAAGGCAAACCAGAAAAGGTTGAAACAAAAATCTATGTAGTGATGCAATCAAATAAACTCTTGACTTATACATCAAAAACCTCATGTGCACCATTCGGTCTACTCTGATCAATATCTGCTGTGGGGAGAACCACCTTGCACCATGCCAAGCCCTCTGCCAGCAATCAATAACCCCAAACCAGTGCAAGGGTTCCCCAGCCTATCATGGATGTCCTGGCATTCCCGGTGGCCAATGAGGTGGTGATGGAGTTGCAGTTATTTGCAGTGATGGGCCAATGACATCTTTGGTACTAGGCAGGTTTTCAGTGCGGACAGAAACTTGACACCACCCAATGGGACAGCATGGGAGAAAAGAAAGGGTGTGGCTAGGCCTGACTTGCTGGTGCTTGGCTGGTGCACATGTGTGCGTGCTTAATTGTATCACTACACTTGCAGGGACTTGTTTATAGGCTGGACATTAGAAGTAGTTTTTTTTTTTTCTGTTAAGTCCTATAGTTTGAAAAGATGAAAAGGGCTAGGCTTAGATTTAATTAGGCAAGGGTGGAGGTTTGATTTAAAGATTTAAGAGTTTATTATCCAACTGCACTGCTTTTGGTGTTCTTTAAAAAAAATAAAATAAAATAAAAATCCCAGGTGATTTTACCAGCACTTACTGCGACAGGTTAGGCGGGAGGAAAAGAGTCATCTGTGCCTACATGCATGAGCCTCATTAGAGGATACCAAACTGTGCCAATCGCCCATGTTAACCAAACAAAGCTATCCACACTGAACCATGTTCAAATTCAGCCCACCACCTCTCACGCAAACATTTACACAAACATGTCAGCTGTTTACACACATACTTAATGAGCAGTCAACATCAAGGTCAAAACAAACAAAACCTTTTGTTTGCCCATCAGCAGTGATCAACATGCACAGAGCTAGACCTCAATTAACGCCTTCTCTACTGTAAATTTTCCCATATGAACTTGGGTGAGTGGCACAAACACCATCAGGATGTCCCGCAAACAGGTCTTTGGCACATGCTCTCAAACACAAAACACACACACTCAGAAATGCACAAATTCTGCAACCATGTCTTTCATGTGCAACAAGGCAATGCAAACTTTGCTTTCTGGAAATGCACATTGTGTAACCCTACGGCACCCACACAGTTCAAGATTTATTAGGAAACAATATAACAACAAAAGCAGGTGTCGGGCATGACCTGAAATTAATTACTTTGTATCTGACAAAGATGAAGTAACTCGTGTTTTCACTGCAAACTTGCAAATGAAACTAAACACCAGCATTTGCCAAGAGGCTGACACTTAACACCAGGATTCACAGACAAACAGGGTGGAGTGAGTTTCCCAGCCAAAAATACCTGCCAAAACTTAAACGTCAAGAATTAAAATAACTTTTAGTCAAAATGGTGCTAAAAAAATTCTACCACAGTGGTACCCCCTCTTTCCATCTTTGAAATACCTATGTCCCTGTAACACTGCATTGTATCTTACACTGATCAAGTATAACATAATGACCACTGACTGGTGAGGTCAATAATCCTGATTATCTCTTCATCATTGCACCTGTTAGTGGGTGGGATATATTAGAGAACAAGTGACCATTATGTCCTCAAATTTGATGTGTTAGAACCAGGAAACATGGGCAAGCATAAAGAATTGAGTGAGTCTGACAAGGACCCAGCTGTGATGGCTAGACGTCTGGGTCAGAGCATCTCCAAAACTGCAATTCTTGTGGGGTGTTCCCGATCTGCAGTGGTCAGTATCAAAAGTGGTGAGCCAGCCACAGGGTCATGGGCAGCCGAGGCTCACTGATGCACGTGGGGAGTGAAATCTGCCCCATGCGGTCCGATCCAACAGATGAGCTACTGTAGCTCAAAATGCCGAAAAGGTTAATGCTGGTGCTGATAGTGAGGTGTCTACAAAGTGAATACAAAGTTTGTTGCTTATGGGGCTGCATAGCTGCAGACCAGTCAGGGTGACCATGCTGACCCCTGTCCATTGCTGAAAGCACCAACAACGAGCATGTGAGCATTAGAACAGGAGCATGGAACAGTCACGTAGATGGCTGGGTGCATGTGCATCGCTTACCTGAGGGAACACCTGGCACCAGGGTGCACTATGGGAAGCTGGCAAGCCGGCGGAGGAAGTGATTCTTTGGGCAAAGTTCTGCTGAGAAACCTTGAGTCCTGCCATCCACGTGGATGCTAATTTGACATGTACCACCTACCTAAGCATTGTTGCAGCCCTTTCATAGAAACAGTATTCCCTGATGGCTGCGGCCTCTTTCAGCAGGATAATGCGCCCTGCCGCAAAGCAAAAAAATGGTCCCGGAATGGTTTGAGGAGCACAACAATGAATTTGAAAGGATCTGCTCCAAACATCTTGGTGCCTTATACCACAGCACACCTTTAGGGGTCTAGTGGGGTCCATGCCTCAACGGGTCAGGGACTAACACAATATTACGCAGGTGGTCATAATGTTATGCTTGACCTTGCAAGCAGCGTTTTGTGTCATCTTGTGGAAGCACTGCGCTACCTCTGTGTCTCTAATTGGGAAACAATTTTAAATCCTGAATGCCTCTGTAGGTTTTATTATGTTAACATGGCTGGCCACTTACAGATCTGTGATCAATGGCCAAGTGCAAGGCCAAAGCAAGGCAGAAAAATTATTACAGCCACTTATCTTCAAACTGAGGGGATACTATTGCCAATGGCCACTGAGAGACAGAGATGGAGAGAAAGAGGGAGGTGGTATAATAATCACTGCTTCGACCAGCTACTCAGAGGCTAACCACACTGGCTGGCACATTAAGACTGTACTGAGAGCTATTGCTGGCTACAGATTGTGTTGTTAGCTACACAAAGATATGCAGGAAGATAAATAAGGATTATGTACCGACACAGTCTATACCCAAACCGCACAGACACAGAGAAGTCATTTCAGTGCCCAGAGAGAATGTTTTCGCTTCTTTGGTTTCATCCTCTTGGATAAATGCATCTCACATAATGGGAGATGCATTTAAGAGTGTGTAATGCTGTCAGGATTATGTATCTTTAGGGGTTGAAACAATTTTCTTTAATTATAAAGAGACAATTATGCTTTGGATCATTAAAAAATAAAAATTAAATTAAAGAAAACCCTGTCCTAAAGAGCTGTCAAAAGTTTTAAGATCTCCGAGGGAACACATCTGCGTCACTAGCAGTTCACACTCGAGCTGACATGACTCTCAAGGACCACAGTACCATTATAGCTGAACCATGAAACACCTGCAGCTCTCATGTGTAATAACAAACCTCAGAGGCATGTTTATAGTAAACAACGGTTTGTCAATGGCGGCAGACAAACGGGGCGACATACAGCACCCAACAGGGGAGAAGGCACCTGTGAAGTAATTAGCCCAGCTTACAATGATCGCACTCTGTGAATATGGCATTAGGTTACGGGGAGAAGAGGTGGTTGCATAAGCTGACTCAGCCTGACAATACCGGACATGATAATGCAAAGATTCCTGCTGCAGATTTGGTTGAGCAATTCACAATAAAAGCTGACAGACGCTTTTTTTTTTTTTTAAATTTAAAATTACTAGTCCTAAAACACATCTTGCAAAGTGATTTTTATCTACAGTAAATGCATGTGTGTGGAGACTACTTCTGGAATTCCTGCACCCTTCTAACATAAAACTTTGCAAAATATAATAAAAAAAATAATGTTTTTTCCAATAATTCATAGATTTAAGGAATGCATACAGTGGGCTCTAAATCTGCTTCACCTCCAGGGCGTTTCTTTAAAGCTATGAAAAGCAGAAGTAAGATAAACTCTGGTTGATCTCCAGACAGGAAATTGTGTTTACTTTGTAAAAATCATTCAGAACTGAGCGAGACCTCGACTGTAGGCACAATGATGTGACTAAAAGCAGTGAAACCAAACATAAACAAAACTCTTGAAATGTCAGGTTCTGCCTCCTCTTCTCTCTCCATTATCTCCTCATCCATCACCGTGTCCCTCAATGACTGCCCCTTCCTCTTTCCGCTCATCCCCCTTTCCCCTGATCAGGCTAAGATTATGGATCACACAGGGTTATTTATAGACCAGGACTCCCAAAGGAGTTCCTCACCCCACTGGGCTTCTGTGTACTCAGAAAACCCCATGTATGTTTACTCACAGAGAGTGCACAGTCATTCACAGCTCCAACAGAATGAGCAAATGTCAACACAAAAAAGGCACATACCAGTGACATAAGAGTAAGCCTCACAAATTTAGAATGAAAAGCAATCACTGACACAATGTCAGCCCACTGTGAGCCCCACAGACTCAGGTGCTCACAGAGGAGGGAGGCAAACACCATGGTGACTGCTGGGACCGTGGCCAGTGGTTGGTTGGACAGTGGGGAAGGGGTGGGGCTTGAGGTGGAGTGTGAACCAATGATGGTAGGCAAGCAATTCAACAAATGATCTGCATGTGCATTTAGCGCATTGCTTTACTGTCAAGTCTGAGATGGGCGTGTATGACTGTTGATGTATGTCTCACTGCATGTCCCTGAAGCGTGGTATAATGTGCACCAAAACCTTCATTGCTTTTTGCTTTCTCTGACAAACAAAATACCAACTAAATGTGTCATCTAAAGAAAGATTTAGGTCTAAAGTGTTCTCAATAGGCGATAAAAAGAACCTAAAAGTGTTTCCTGCCACTTTTCAAAGTGTCACAGCACTGTGATTTTAAATGTCAAAGCTGGCGTAAACTGAGATAAAGACAAAGTAAAGACACCACATGTGAGTCACATGGTGATACAGCACGCAAGCGGTCACTATAAGCAACCTGCATTATATGTTAAGGACAAACTAATATTCAGTCCTTTTTATTCATTCTAGTGTTGAGCATAGTCATAGTGTGCTTACACATAAACTTCCATACATTTACCTCCACACACACACACACACACACACGCAAATGCCCACTTATGCACACAATAGACTGTGTGGAAGGACAGACGCAGCCACTGCCATCTGTTCCATTCAGTTAAAGGCTGCGCTGAGCGAGCCTCCATACATCAGTGCCATTCAATAAACACTGTCACTACTCAAAGCCGCACACCCACACACGGCAAATGAACATGCACACGCACGCATGCACTCACTCCCCAAGTGAACATATATACGTAACACAGCAACATATCCACAGGAAAAACAAGTGTCTGCATAACCAAATGCATGCCTGTTGATCGCATTATGCACAATCAGTCAGCGAACACACTATGCACTAAATAAACTCTGTGAAAGAAGATTTCAACAACACAAAGAACAAAATACACAACAACTCAATACAACTGAATGAGAATAGAGTAAAGCATTTCTCTACATGTTATTCAGTCATTCTTTGCATAGCAAGAACAGCTCTTACCCATCAGTTATGCTGTGCTGCCCGGTTCTTGCACGTTTGAGTGTAGTGTACAGTATCTGAGCAAGAGGGACGGAAAGTGTGTGTTTGTAGCCAAAAGTGCGACTAGGAGGACAGATTTAAAGTCCACTGCAGCGCAGAGATCCAGCAGACCAGCCCAGGCTTCGTCCTAAGAGCAAATCTTTCTCCCTCTCTGTCGTTCACCCAGTCCGTCTCTCACTCGGTCGTCTCTCTGTGCTCCTCTCACTGACGTGTTTTTGCTCTGCCCTCCAGCTGCCACTCTCTCCCTCCCTCTGTTCCTCCGGTCCCCTCCCACTCTCTCTCTCCCTCTCTCTCGACTCTCAGTGACATCAGGGGGCAGTCTCGGGCATGTTGAGCATTTTATTAGAGTCACTCTGTCTCTCTCTTCTAACACACCGACCAACACTGAGGCAGACTGCGTCACACTGTGTCTACATTCCTACTTCACTAGACCAACTATGCCTTCGTGCATGCACTCTGCATTTTTTGACTAAGCAGAGCTAAAAGTTGTACTTAGCCACGTTTGCACGCTTACTGACATAAGTCACACACATGTGTACACACACATACACCCACCCACACACAAACACTTGTGGCTTTTCTTTATGTAAAATCCTCCTACACACCAGGAACCTAACAGCATACACAGCTGTGAAGCTGGCTTGACAACAGATGTAGTATATCACAACCACTGAAGACACACATACGTCACAGACATCTGCCTCTGTTCACTGCACACGCGCACATGGAAACAAATACACAAGTAAACATCATGTTTACTGGTAGATAATGATACCTAAACTTTATGATTTTTGAGTGTCTACTGTAATTTTTTTTTTACTTAAATGTCTCTCACATATTTTTTAAACACAAAACTGTGTTTTATTTCAGTAAATCATCACCACCTAAATCTGCAAGCAGGGGACGTATGTTAGACATGATAGAGAAAGACGTTTAGTCTGAGTACTGTAGAACTATTTAAGCAGCAAATCTTAGAAAGACTGCAGGACTAACAAACAGGAGGAGAGAAGCAGAATCGCAGGCCTGAAAAGGCATTTGTAGGTTAGTGATGAGGTTTGGATTGAATGATAATGAAGAGCAGTTAGGGCAGCTGAAGGACTTACCTACTGAGTGGAATCAGTTCACTTAAAACAAGCGCTCCTCTGGGGGCAACACCTGACATATGCACCTTTTGGTCCTTTCAATGGACCTTCAGTCAATAGGAGTTAAAGGAAACAGGCAGGAAAGGCCTGACTGCTGAATGAATAACCGTTTTCCACATGTGGGTTAGTCGTTCTGTGCACTCTAAAAGTCACTGCTTCCTAATTCCCCTTAAATTACACTTAAGTAAAGGCAGGGTGCCAAGTTTGGGGTGAAGGCAGTTATGCTTTGGTTTCTTTAAAAATTACAAGTTTTGACAAGTTTGATTTCATCTTGTCCTAGGCTTGCATAGTGGATGTTACGTTAATTTAGAGCATAAGAAAATCACGGTGGACAGAATATGTGGGCTGAATCATGAGTTGATTCCTTGAGATAACCCCTCCCAAATACACAGGTATGCGGTGTAACTTTGGGCCAAAAAGCTTTATGATGGTGTGATGATGTCATCTTTTCAGGCTCAGTAGAAATATGTGGGACTAGGTTACAGACACAGATTGGGCACAGGCACTGCAGGAATGGGCGTTACTCTGCCATTGCTGGGTGATTAACCCCTCAGATTTCAGAGATATCCCTTGCAATATATATTAGAGAAAGGAATTACTTTAATAGGTCTGAAACCAAACAGATTACTGAAGAGCATGCACATTTTTGGCATACAGCAGATCATCCTATTTTTGTGTATGTTCCTATGAATCGGAGTACATACAGGGGTGTGTGTGTGTGTGCATGCATGCAGGGACTATTTTTGAAGCTCAGCATGGAATCCAGGAAGCCAAGTTTTGTTTGATCAGACAATACACCTACACACCTGGCTCTGATAAAGGCCTGCGTTATCAGCTTGTTGTATGGTGTTGACGTCAAAGGCTTAGCTAAGCATCATGCAGCCATGACACTGATAACAGCTAATGCTACTGATCCCAAACCACAGTGGCACACACGCACGCACACAAACACCATTTCATTTTTAGAATAGGGAGAATCTCCCTCGGGGAGGGCTCCGACCAGAGTGAAACTGGACAGAAGAACACTTCACGGACGTCACAGTAAAATCAGTGTACAGAGATAAGCTGGTGGGGAAATCAAACGGTCAAAGAACAGCGGCAGTGATCCGGCGACTTCTCAAACAAAAAAAAAAATGCACAGAGGGGTGCATGGAGACAGCTTTTATGCTGTTGGTCAACACTGCACACAAAAAAAAGACAACTTGTCTTCAGAACATTTGGGCATAATTAGGCTTGTTTAGACTGACAACACATTAGCAAATGTGTTTTGTAATCAAAACCAGTCTTAAAATTCATGAACATGATCCAGTGCGAAGTACAGCTCAGAACAAAGCCTTTCAAGACAAAGAAAACACAGACAGAAATGTCAAGTATGTGAGTACGGTAGTATGTACTCTGCACTAAATTGTTAATACCATGTTGTGATGTTGCAGCAGATGCTGTTTCCTATTGTTAGTGTTTTACTGGGACTCGGGAGTTTCATGTACGGAAGCTACTTTTGGCTGCTTCCTTATTCACAAGGGATCAAACCACAGCAGATGGATCCATTTATTCTATTGGGAAATGTTTTATGTTCGATGCCCTTCTTGCAGAAACCCGCCCAAAGATTTGTGCCTCCTCCTCTCAAATTGGGGATCTTTTATGCATCAGAGAAATGCAATAACAACTGCATTCCAGGAGTTCCAAGCTGTAAGACAAAGATTTTTGATATCTGATGATAGCCAGGTGGCAATAATCAGGTGTTTATACAAAACCAAACGCTTGAGACGGCTGGATACGACGAGTACTCATCAACACACAAACAACACACATTCACTAAAGTATGTCTATGATACCTAGAACCTTCAAACAAGTTAGGCAAAGAATTCATGTGAAACAGGGCTTTAGCAGTAATTTAGAAGAGCCTTAGAGAGCACCAGACTAGGCAATAAGTGAGTTTATCTGAGATAAATAACTATCTGCATCATAGTCAGTGTGCACATGTGTCTTAAATAATGCATGTGGCATAATGATCGCAAGGCATGCTGAAATACACAGTGTGGCAACCAGGCAGACAGAACTGATGAATAAGTAATGCATGGCGTCCGACTCATAATGTACACACAAGAGCTGCATGCACGTGCACGTACACAGACAGACACACACACACACATATACACACACTGCATGCATGGATGCATGCAAACAATAAACTAACCTGTTCAAGCTCAGGAGAAAGAAAATACACCAAGTCTTATTTTTGTATCTTGGTTCCCTCTCATCTTCTGCCTCCCCTTCACAGTGACGGTGGGGTGGGCTAGGCTGGGCTGCTTTTTTTAATCCATCTCCCCAGAGAACCCCAGACCCAACTCAAAATATGTGAGATACTGTGTCGCTTATTATTGACTTGGGTTATTTATAATACACACAGTCTCTGTAACCCCTCCCTTTACATCTCCCTCACTCTCCTTTATAGCAGTTCCATTTACTGGTACACTGGGAGAATCTCAAAATTGAGATACTAAATCTGAACCTTCTCCTCAAAGCAACCACACTTACATATCCTAAATAGTTTTAGTTCCTCTCTTTGTCACATATAAGCACAAATTTAGGTCACGCAGTGGAAGCTGGCAGGACGACCCTATCAAGGAGGCCATATTTACAAATAGAGGAACCAAGTGGACTGAAGTGGGATGCAGAGGGGTTGAAGGGCCAGTCCCTCTGCAGAGTCTGGAACATGCTCGACAGATATCACAAGGGCTATTGAGATGGTAACTGAGGCAGCAAAATTTTCTTCAAGGTGGCAATGGATCTGGGGAGGAGAGCCATGGGTGGTGTACCACTACCTCACCACAGCCCCCCTAGCTTGACCATCTCCACCAAGTGTCTGAAGACCCAAAACCCTGATGAACCCACGGAAGATCACTGATGATGTGCATTAAGGAGTCATGGTTTAAAAATCTGTAATTACTTGGTAAAGAATATTATTTAAAAAAAAAACATTTCACTATTTGCTTCATGACCCAATTTAATCCTGATACTGCAGCAGACTTAAGGTTGTCCTCAGGTTTCAAAAGTAAGCGCACAGTAATTGATATCTACTTCTTTTTACCATCTATTGAACAGCACATTAACACACCTAAAAGAGAAAGTGACAGAAGTCAATACCATAGCTATAAACCTGTACAATGCAGTCTCTCTTACACGCACGCACGCACACGCACACACACAGGTTTGGTTCAATGACTGAACAAATTGCAGGGAATTAGTATCAGTTTTCTAAAATATCTTGAGCTCCTGAGGTTGTACTATGATGCACTATGATTATATATACAGTCAAATGATTTGTCATCCTGCAAAGTTTGAGCTGTAACCTCAGCATCTCTAGCTCCCATCAGTGGGAACAGTGGCATTATTTAAAATAAAATAAAACACCAGATCTAAAGCCATTTCTACTTGGTTTGTATCCAGAAGAATAGTGACGAATCTCAGTTATTCAATGCTAAAAGCTAAGAGCATTGTTTTTGGAAAAAGCTCCACACTATACAGCCTGGATAAGACAACTTTATATCTATGCGTGTGTATGTGTGCATAGGTGCGCGCTTGTGTCTGTATCTGTAGGGAGCACAGATTGCGTTAAATATAAAATTTGGCATTTCTGAAGAACTCAAAGCATCACGGTTTTAAGACACCTTTAAAAAAAAGCAAAGATAACAGAAAGTGAGGATTTGAGCTGTCAGCTGCAGTGGGGAACTCCGTTCATTCATATTTTATACCGTCTCGCTTCAACTCAATTGTAATGCCTTTCCCGACTTCGCCGAGCTCACAGCAGAGACCCATTAGCTTTCAGTGATGCTAAACTGAACTTATGAAAGATGTCAGCTCACCACACTGCTCCCTGTGCTCTCAGAATCACATGGGTCACAAGAGCGCTCAAATCTCAGACTCTTTATGAACAGTGCAGATGTCTGCAAGCTAATATGGAGAGAGAAGGAAGGGCACGCACATCCAAAGAGTAATTGAAGGCTGGGTGCTGGCCAAAAAGAAATATATGGAAACAGAGAGAAAAGGTCCGCACAGCGACAAAGCTCCTGAATAATATTTAATCAAGAGCAAACCTTAACAAGAGAGTGACGTTTCAGGCCGTCAATTGCCCTTCCTCAGACATATCCAAGCTAGCTAATATGGGCCTCGTCAACAATGAAAAACAGATAAAGATGGTCACAGATATAAACACAGGACTTACAATATGATAAAAATCACAGAAAGAATAAAATCTGAATAATCTGGTGTGGTTGTATTAAGGACTAGAGCAATTATTTTCTAGATCAGTAGAGATTAGAAAGTCCATTTTTGAAATGGATCTCTTTTTTCAGTTCTCCAAACGCCCACCTCGCCTCTTTCTCTCCATCTTCTTCCACTCCAGTCTACTTCACTTAGAAAATTGGTAGAGGCAGCAAACCATTGTCTATTTCTTCTCTTAAATGAGTCTGCGGTAAAATACAGTCTATCACTGACAGCCATGCGGTAGCCATTACCGTGTGGGCTTGCTTATAATGAACTCCTTTTCCGGGACCAGGGAAACCTAACCTTTGGCTCTGATGGTGTCCTGGACAAATGGTAACAAACTCTTTGAGAGCAAAAAGAAAGGTCTGAACCTTGGAGTGGTCATCCGTAATAGCTTCCAGAGGACTCTGCCAGATCCATATATTTCTGCTAAGGCTTTTAAAAGCCTTTACAAAACACACCTCTGCATTAATAAGTGAGTTTAGCAGGAAGTGAAAGAGCAAAGCATGGTTGGAGTCAAATGTGAAACATATCCATTTGCATATAAACAGACAAACACTACTTTCATAAATGGCACATAACTTTAAAAGGAACTAGAGAATCTGACGTGGTTCTTGATGAGAACTTATTACTTAGAAACGGGGAAAAAATTCTCAGTACTGCCTGCTGATAATATTACATGTTGGTTTTGCAGATACTAAGTATTTTACAAGCATGAGATATCTGTCAAAAATGGGGGCGGTAACAGAAACCAAAACAAGAATCAAATCAAGACAAAGAAAGTCTGCAGAGCTCGTTGGTTACAGCAGAATCTGTATTCCAGCTATGCTCGAGCCAGTGGGCACTAACTTCCCATACAAACATAATTCTCCCGTTTTCAGGAGCATCCATATCCAGCCTCATTATTGTATGCACTACATCTATTCCACTCTTGAGTTTTATTTAGCTGTAGAAAAATATTAAAAACACCGCAATTATTGACGGTGTAAGGCCAACATGTGATTACTGTTTAGCCGTCTCGTAACAATGGATGGCTATCACACCATCAGTGTTTCAGAACCACGAAGGCCGGGTCGCCTAATGAACAATGAAATCTCTTTTACATAAAGTGCACAGGTTACGCTATTATTTATTATAATCTAAGACAGCAAAAATGAAAACACCCTGCACATGGCTTCCAAAAGCGGACTTTACAAACAGATGAATGACATAATGGCGGCCGTAAACTGCGTCGCAGTGATGGACCATGGTTTATGTAGTTGTGCACCAGACGTGGACTGCAGACATGTTGATTTCATTAAATTATTTTAAAATGTTTGTAATCTAGCGTACAAATAATCACTAAGCCACAAAGTTTCCAAGCGCTAACTTCAAGAGTTTCAACGGAATTTACTCAACTTTCTGATGTGAGCAAACACGCAGGGAAATACTGCATACTGCAAAGTGTTTTTATAATGTGTTAGACGTCTAATTTTATGATCAATGATCCTTGTTATTACCAGAATTACTTCTCTCAAGTATATGCATGTGATTAGAATGTAATAGCAGACGAATCAAAATAAAGAGTTTGTATTTTTTTGTCTGCTGCAACTTCCCTGGCACTTCCAATCCCCATGTCTTTCAGCCAATTCCCATTGAGTCCAAAAATGTTACTATTTCAAATCAAAAAGGAATCTTAAGGGTTTTTTTTTTTTAATGTATTTATGCACAAACACTAACACAGCCTCACTCTTGAGACGTCTGGTAGGTCTTTGAAAGCCATGCCAGTCAGCCGTAACAGCAAATACCAGGCCAAATGTAATATTTATAACCTGGTAACATGGTAAAATATTTCTCCCTATATGACATCCTCACAGAGTCTCACACAGACCTGCCGTAGCTGTCAGGATAATGGCACTGATGCAGACAAAGTAGGTTAAGGCATTGCCTGTTCTGCTGGAAGACGAAAACAAGTCTGGCTCTTAGCACTCTGCCATACTTTTTTATGCCCGAATGTGAACAGTGTGTGTGTGTGTGTGTGTGTGTGTGTCTTCAACAGGGTTGACATGAAGGCCACAACCTCAGGCTATGTCTGTAAATATCATTAGACACTAATACACTGCCTTGTATTCCCTTTGTAACGCCTAGCTTTCTCTCAGGGTCAAATTTTATTTCACGTCATGCTCTCTGACAGCTTTGGGTTTGCTGCCTTACGCTCACTCGTTAACGATATCCTGTAAGGAATATTAAAAGTACTTCAATTATTCTATGCTGCTTGTGCAAAATAAAACAGATTCAAGAAGATGTGTCAAAGCAAAGTGCAGAGGATTATATTTGAGCTCATCAGATGTTTAAGAGGACAATTTGGGAAAAAAAAATCCCCTGAGCACTGTCTTTGACACTGTTGTGTGTGTGTGTGTGTGTGTGTGTGTGTGTGTGTGTGTGTGTGTGTGTGTGTGCGTGCGCGTGTGTGTGCGTCAATAGTGATGGTGGTTAAGCAGAAAAGTAGCAGCTGCCCACCAGCTCCTGCCTACACCAAACTGGCACCAAGCAGGGGAATCCATGCCAGGTCAGGGAGTGACAAGGATGGGGAGGGGGTTGGTAGGTGGCTCTGGAGATCCATATGGGGGGCTGGAACAAGGACCTGACAGCCATGTGGGTTCCCTGGTGAGCATGTATCTACTAAACAGGTGGTCTCTTGTTAAGAATAAGGAAAAAGACGTGGATTTTAAGTGAGACTTTTGGGATGTAGGACTAAAAACTCAATACAAGGTTATGATTCCCCCCCCAATTTTTAAATTGAAAAGTTTTAAATTGAAAATGTATGTTTTAGTGCTCCATATTTATGTACTAGGAAGAAAGTGTTAAAGTTTGTGTAGGAAAATGCCCAGTATCAACAGTACTTTTCCTGACGGGAAGTCTGTCTTCCTAATCAGTTCTTGGGGATCAACAGGAAAAGCAAAAACAGTGATG
>VUQK01029698.1:59547-69840 GCA_015106715.1 Bujurquina vittata | reverse complement strand
CACACACACACACACACACACACACGCACACACACACACACACACACACACACACCCCACAGCACAGTCATGTACCATGACTTTAAAGGACATTGCATTCATATCCTGGGAAGTTATAGTAACTGGAACAATACCTGCAACTTGTCTGAACCCAGCCTACTGCAAATCCAACACCCCCAAAACATACGGAATGTGCTAACCTTTTTCCAATTAACTTTTATAAACACGCACACACTCTCAAACACACACACTTGAAATAGCACTGTGTTAAAATCATATCAATCACTACTGTATATTAATGATGAATGTATTCATTCTTTTATCACCGTTGGTTTGTGAAGTCCCATTTTTGAATCCTCAACTTGCAAATGTTGGCCCTCACCATGTTAGCTTCTTGGAGTAAGTGAGCTGCGTGACTAAGAAATCAAAGACGCTACACACTCATATGGTAGTGACTTGCCAGTCATGAGGGAAACCCACCCTGAACCATACCCTGCTTCATTGTCCTTTTTGACTGTAATTTGAAGCTAAATTTTCAAAATAACATCGTATTTTGTAAAATATGAGACCAGAGACATGTTAACTTCTTTGCTTATTTGCTTATTTGCTTTTTTCTTGCTTGCTTGTTTCCAACCATTGGAGGCATTCCCTGCTGAATATAAAAAAACGCAGGTTTAATGTGTGTAGTGAAGACCACCGTGGTAATAACAAAGCATCGACTTTATTGTCAACTGCAGCACTCACATTCATGCGTCTGTTCTATTGCTTGTCCGTTGAGCCTGCCACTACCTGTTTGTTCACTAGGTAGTGTAGTTTTTCCAACAACACAGTTTGGAACATGACAACCTGCTTCATTTTTTCAGACTCTCTTCCATCTTATATATACAGTCTGTAATTACATTGTATATCACAGTACAACCATATTGTTGTTCAATTGGAAAAGTGTCATCAGGGTCTCAGATTATGGCTGACTCCTTGTTTGGATACAGTACAATACACAACTCGATCTTAATGAGCATGGTGTGATACAGTGTAATGGTCTAGGTCACCTCGGCATCTACTGGCCCATTTAATGAATGTTTGACTGAGAGTATGTTTCACTGGTCTATTGTTTGGCTGTGTAAACATCCAGTAATTGCACTCTGTAACAGGGGAATAGTACCACCGGGCTGAAAATTACCGATCAGCAAATGCGGGATAATGGCTGTGTGAATATGTGTGTATTTTTTTCCCGCTCTTTGTAGTCATGAGTGAGCGTATATTTGTGTATTTAAAAACACACAAGCACGTGCTCTCTCATATCACATGCATGTGCTATGTGCAAGTGTGTACAAGTGTGGTTATATCTGTGTGTGCATTAATGTTTGCGTGCATGCGAGCACCCACTTTTACTCAGATACAGTGTGTGTATAATAGGCTGTGCACGAGCGTGTGTGCACACCCTTTTCTGGGCGTGTAAATAAATGAACACCTGTCTGTCAGCCTAATGCCCTATTCGATTATGCCTCCGATTCTGTGTGTTCAGCTAATTGCAAGGACTTGTGCTGGCGTTTGTGTTTTCCTTAGCCTGGCAAATCGCTCTATGGCCCAGCACACTAATGTTCCCCTTCAACAGACTCCCCCATGCAAGCCTCACAAACACATACCTGCAAACACACTCTTTCTCCCAACTGGCATTATCTACATTTTATTTTTCAAGTAGACAAATCAAATTATCAAAAGAGCAGTGTGTAGAAGAACTCTACTATTATAAACTGCTCTAAATAGACTTATTTAACCATGCAGCAGAGAAGTTCAGTGGACAGCGATACACTGAGAGAATAGAGCAAATAAACACAATAAACACATGCTGTTTCTGAATGCTTCTTTGATAGAGGACTTTTACAAGAATTGTTGCTCAAGTGCACTTTCCAACTTCAAAATCATTAAGGATTTCTTGTTGTTTGTAATTATTTGTCCATCAGCTTCAATAGCTTTTCACTGATCACTGTGACAGAATATTTTAATTTCTGCTACCTTATTTTTCTACAAGCTATTTTGTATCTGTGTTTTGTTAGTTACAAACTGTACAGTCATCACTAGCTCTTTCCCCATCATCATTTGTTTCTCTGTTCCATGCAAGGTGAGCTGGTCTCTCGCAACAACTCTCATTCTTCTTACTTAATTCTTTGCTCATTCCTATTCAGCCTCCTGAGCCCCACACTCCCAGCTGGATGATGCCATAGAGAAAGTGCATTGATTTTTCTTGTCATCTGTGTGGTTGCTGCATGAAACAATGAGGAAAAAAACTCCAATAAGAGAGTGTGATAAACAGGTGTGGTGGTACAGTATGGGCAGACAAAGGGAGGGAAAGGAGGAAGAGAAAATCACATGTACCTCCTACTGTAGTGTTGAGGTGGAGAAAAGTAGTGGTCATCTAATTCTTATATGCATACTTACTGCATCATCAATTAGATTTTGTTGCTCTTATTCATGGCCTTTTATTTTGTGCTCCCATCTCCTTTCCTTCTTGCCTTTGTATGGGATTAACAGCTCACTTTTCTGTTTCCATGAATAGAGGTGAACTGTGATTACGAGAGCCATTTCCATTTGCCCATGGAGGGGGGGGGGGATAACGTGTTTTTATTGTAGCTGACACACTGCAGATTTTTTTTTCCAGCTTATTCCTGCATGGGTTTCATCCCAGGCTCAGTCCACCTATCTCTGTTCAAACTTTCTCTTCCCCCCCACCTTTCATTGATCCCATTTACTCGGGCTGTGGCTTTTGTTTGGTTCGTCCAGCTGCAACAGAGGGCTGCACAAAGAGATGAGCATGGGCAAAAACACATAATGCTGTCTGGGGTCACTAGAGGCCAAGTCAAAACACAAAAAATCAGATTCTGTAGAAAGCGCAGCAGTTTTGGAAGGCCTATGTAACTGCTGCTAAAGCTACATGGGCTTTTATGTCTCTTTCTTTGCATAAGTTAAAGCTAATATCCATTATTATTCTTTATGAATACATTTTATATATCTACTATATGTAATATATACTTTTATCTCTGTATAATGAAAGGGAAAGCACAATGTGCTTCACCCTTTTTACTGTTTGTTGCTGCAGAAGTGACAATTATAGAATTGCCACTTCCAGTAACAGTGTGCTTCTATAGCATAGTTATTCGACTCAGGCACCTACCGCTGACATTTAAAATGGAAAAGGTCAACAATACATCAATGTGGTCAAGTTAGTTTGTAATAATAATAATAATAATAATTAAAGGGAAGATTGTATTTCAGTAACTCAGACAGCTGTGTTAAGGCTGACTGACTGGCAGTTGTAAAGGAAGATATGAAGGAAAGTCCACACACTTACAGATATAAGTTTTGTGTGATTACTTCAGGACTGTCTTAGTCAAGATTAAATGTTTTTTTGTGGAAAATTTGTATGTTTGGATGTTACTTTTTAGGAGATATGATTCATGTTTTTTCTTTTTTTTAATTCTTATATACTCTAATAATAAAGAACAATAAAGAGGAAACAAATGATAAGTTGAAGCATTTTGGAAATAGAGTATTTTTTAATTTAATTGGCTACTTTTACTCGATGTAATTTGAACTGAAACTGAATACATGTAGGAGCCACGTGGCATTGTTGTGGTTGTGTTCTAATACAAATGTCACACTGCTGAAGTTTGTTTTGATCTTGATCACTTAACCTACTGAGGCAGTCGATATATATATATATAAGTTTACAGTATATACACCATAAATTATTGCGTTAGTTTAGTGGCACCACCTTGTGCACATCAAATGAATCCGCCTCTGTGGCTGTGTACCAAGGAGAAACAGAAATGTTACTTTTAAGCGTTTGTTAGTAGTTCACATCATCAGAGCTGGCTATTTTCCCTGGATAGCATCTTAATTAAGCTGCACTTTTAATTAAAGGACCTGCCATTGCACTTAGAGTAGGTATCTGTGCATCTCCCACATGCATCCTGTTCAGGCATCTGTTTGTCTGTGGAACTGTGCAACTGAAGACTTTTTTTTATTGACTTTACCTTAAGTAATTCACTCTGTGCTTCTCCAAGGAGCATTTGCACACACAAATGGATACAAAATGCATAGACTAGCACCACACTCAGTTCATTTCTGAAGTACTTATAATATATATATGTATACACACACACACACACCTAAGTGTTTTTCCCACTCCTTTAATCTTTTGACAGCCATTGGCAGTCAACAGGAAAACATAAAAATGAAATATAAAGGAAGGAAGAAGGAAAACAGTCTGGTCTACTAAAATGCTAAAATAACTGAGTCTTCAATATTGTAGAGAATGCCATATGCTTCTAAAACCAGGTCCTCCATAGAAACTGCTTTTCTCTCTACTCCCCCCCCCCTCTCTCTCTGTCCTCCCTCTGTCTTAACACAGTGATGAAGATTGATGTTCAGTTTCTAATTAGCATCTGCTTTGGTATGCACACTGCCAGTTTGTCCATTCCTGACCCTCCAATCAGTTAACAGACATGACAGGCCTTGTCCAACCAGATTAAGGCCAGCGGGACAGACTTTCTGTGTGGAGCTGTCACTCTAGATGCACTGTGGGCACCGCTGATGGATGTGATTTGGGTTGGGAGACCCAAATCATTTCAGAATTGTGTAAAACATCATGCATCGTATTAGGTTGTGCAGACAGATGAATAAGATTAGCCACAACACCACCAGAGTGTGCTGCAAATGCCGTAAAATAGGACCTAAATGTTAAATGAAAGTGATTTGATGTGACAGCTTGTTGATCTTAAACCATAAACATTTTAGTCCTAGTTGAATTTGCAGCACCTTTGATAACTAGCGTCAGGCAATGAGTGTGTTTCAATATTGCAACCATCAACTTGTGGATCTATTTGCATCACACACACACACACACACACACACACACATATGTGTGTATGTGTGAATACTGTCTATCAGTGGCCATGATGGGGTTTCAGATTGAAGTTCAACTGTCTCATGAGACCTAGACATGAAAAGAGAGAGAGATGAAGAGAGGTTTTATAACAAGAAAGAAATCCTTTGATAGTCCTTGTATTTTCATGTGTTGTATTCTTCTATCACATTTTTGCCTCGCTCAAATGTGTGTCTGCGTGTGTTTGTGTGTGTGTGTTTGCATCAAAGCCCTACCATCACACAGCAGTCTTTTCCTTTGTCCCAGTTATATCACTCTGTCTCTGCCTCCGCCCTTCCTTCCCTTGCCACCTGCCTTTTTCATAGTCATGTCATACTGCTCTCTTGCGATACCTAGTGATTCCATTGAAAATATTTCACTGCAACACGCCTACGCATGCCTCAAGAAATGGCAAAGTAACCTCTCTAACCAGGAACATGAAACTCTGTGCTGCAGCACTGCCACCTAATTTATTCCCATACCCACTGATGTGTCATATCAAGAACACACAGCTCAGGTAGAAAAGAACCAAGTCCACAAATTGTTCTGTGTGGCATCTATTACAATGCAGAGCAAATAAATAAATAAAATAACAGAACATAAAGAATATGGCACATAAATGGCAGCATACTGTAGTGCAGATTTCTCAATAGCTGTATGGGTATTTAATGTGGATCTTGCAGTTTTGTTGGTACCGCGTCTTTGATCAGTTTTCCCTTTTGCAGGCTGTATATCCCCTCTGCTTCCATCCTGCTGTTTCACATCATTGGCACATTGCCTTCTGGTGCATCTACCAGGGCTATGGCTCTCATTAGCACCTGTGTTGACATGACTGGCATCTCATCTGAGGGTTGTTTTCCTCTTTCTCCATCTTTTTTCTTTTTTTCCCCTTTTCTGTCAGCTTTCTCTTGCTTGTTGTACTCACAGTTGCCCCCCAAAAATACTCAGTTTTCCCCCCCTAACTTTCACTCCTTATTCTCCCTCTCTGTTTCGCTGTCTCTCTCGCTCTCCCTTTTGCTCTGCTCCCCTCACTGTCTCTCTCCCTACCAGGGGTTTTTAATTAATGGCAAGCCATGATGCTTATCTTATCAGGAGATCGCTCTGCTTTCTATTAACTACACTGTCAGAACTGCGAGGCTGTAGGGGGTTGGATGACACAGACTCAAACACATTCAGTGACATAGCACATAGTCAGATACATATATATGGTGTCAGTACACTGCAGTGTAGACCCAAATGACTATATGTGCACTTGCCATTACACTCATGCACACAAACAGGCAAAGACGTAACTGTGGCCACATAAGCATGCATCATGATCCTATCTTAATCTTGCCACACACCCTTACACACATAAACAAACTGCCCTGATGGTATCTCACTGTGTGATTTAAGGAACGTTGTTTGGGGGTCTCTCCTCCTAAATCCCCTAAATACCTTGGGAATCCCTCCCTCTTCCTCCTTCTCTCTATCTGTCCTCTACCTCCCTCCTTCAATCCTGCTTTCCAGCTGAATGAACACTTATCATTCCGCAGATAAAGAGGCGTCCATGCTGGAGCTTGCTTTATCTTTGAGAGCCATGTTTATTCCCCGTGAATGCTCTGCTTTTCACAGATGTTTCATAGACTGCATTCACTTGATCCGACAGAGATGAGCGCTGTGTCGAGGCTTCATTTTCTGCTGCAAAAACTATGGATGCACACACAATCTTCTACCCCATCAGGTTTAACTCCCCAGACAGGTCAATTGTCCCATATTTACCACATTTTCATGTTTTGGGTTGGCTGAGCTAGGAGGCACAATAAATCAGCAGTTTGCACGATAGCTTGATGGGGATTACAGTGAGACACAGTTTGCCACAGAACAGTGGAAGCATGAAGGCAGTAACAACAAAATCAATCCTCAAACATCATGATCAATAGGAGCCACAAAATTTCAACATAGGATTCCGTCAGATCGCATTGAGAATTGGTAGTTTTGTGAAAGCACACAGAGAAAGAAGCAACAGAGAAACAGTTTACAAAGTATTTATTGGAGAAAACATTACAGTGGATTGAGGCGACATGCTCGGGCATGAGTGTAGAAATATCCAGTCGCCCACACTTCCTCGCACACTCATAATTTCCTCATTTGGGGGACCATAGCAAAACAATTATCAGTGGGGGATAATGCAATAAAGGAGACCATTTCCTGTGTATTACCGAGGGACAAAACATTTATTTCACTTTGTCTAGAGTGTTCATGGGAGTGTAAACTTCCAATGGTAGAAAGTATAGGAAATAACTCAAATTTCAGACAGCAAGGCAGAAATGCTGTGCTGTGCAGTTCCCAACACGTTTTGACTCTTTTTATAAGCTTTCTCAGAATTTCTCAGCAAGCATTAGTTCATGGTTCTTGCAAAATCCCCATTATTTGTAACAACTTGTATTGCACCAGAGCTCTAAGAATTTACAAATAAGCCATTGCCCTTCAGCTTGTCCTTCAACATGGTAAACCCTATCATCCTTACATTGATCAGTCACCTCTCAAAAATTTTTTAAGTCTATTTGTCACACTTTCCGTCATTCACCACCTTATCAATATAGAGGGGTTTGTGTGTCCCTGTAACACTAGGGATTATGTTGTCTGGGGGGTTTTGCCCCTGGTAAGGTCTCCCACGGCAATGTCATCTCTCTGGTGCCTGAGCCTGGAGCCTGAGCTAGTACATGAAGTTGAGAAATACCAGCTAGCTATAGTCGGGCTCACCTTACTGCACGACCTGGGCTCTGGAACCACAGTCCTGGAGGGGGGCTCGACTCTGTTCCAGTCTGAGTAGGTACCCTTGTATCCCCTCGGCATGCTGCAAATATGTTAGAGTTTTTACCAGTGAATGAGCGGGTTCTTTCATTGCCCCTTCTGGTCAGGGAATGGATCCTGATTGTCATTTGTACGTACGCACAGTTCAGAGTAACCAGCCTTCTTAGAGGCTGGTTACTCTGGCTGGTTCTTAGAGGTTACTCCAGTGGCTCCATCATCCTACAGGAAGTGTTCAGTGCTTTTGTGGGCAATGACAGCGAGACCTGGAGGGGCGTGATTGGGAGGAACTGCATGCCTGTTGTGAATGAACCCAGGGGGCGATCTGTTATTGGACTTCTGTGCCAACCACAGTTTATCCATAATGTTTGAACTTAAGGACATCCATAAGTGCACATGGCACCAGGACACCCAATGATTGATTTTGTAATTATATCATTAGCTCTGTGGCCCTACGTTCTGGACACTTGGGGGATGAGTTGCTGCACCATGTGGAAGAGTTTAAGGCCCCGTTTACACGACACCTTTTTAAAATGAAAACGTGTACGTTTTGATGCGTTTAGGCCTCCCGTTTACACAAGGACGGAGTGAAAACGATATTTTTTGGAAATGGGCTTTAGAGAGGAGAGTTTCTGAAACGCTCCGGCCTCCGCCTCCATGTAAACAGACGCAAATGATGCTTTTTGGCAACGGGGGCACTCGCACATGCGCGCTATGGTTGAAACGGGCACTCGCACATGCGCACTAAGGTTGCGGCTTCTATATCCAGACCTTCAACTTGTGGCCTGGCAATAGGAACTGCAGCGTTTTAGCGTCTGGCGTATCCGTGCAAACGGAGATCAGTTCTGAAATGTCTCCGTGTAAACACATCACTTTTCGGAAATGACAACAGCAAAATAACAACGTTTCCAGTGGAAATATTGTCGTGTAAACCGGGCCTAATTATCTCGGGGTCTTGTTAATGAGTGAGGGAAGAGGGGAGTGGGAGATTGACAAATGGATTGGGGCTGCAGCTGCAGGGATGGGCACACAGTACCAGTCTGTCATGATGAAGAGAGAGCTGAGCATAAAAGTGAAGGTGTTGATTTACTGGTCGATCTACGTCCATACTCTCAACTAAGGTCACGAGGTTGGGGTAGTGACTGAAAGAACAAGATTGCAGATACATTCAGTGGAAATTAGCTTTCTCCAAAGGGTGGCTGGTCTCTCCCTTAGAGATAGCTTGAAGAGTACAGTTATTTGAGAGGGGCTCAGAATAGAGTTGGTCCAGCATATTGAAAGGAGCCAGCTAAGGTGATGTGGGCATCTGACTAGGATGTCTCCTGGATGAGGTGTCCTGGGCATGTTTTACCTAAATGAGGTCCCAGGGTAGATCCAGGACACACTTGAGAGATTATATCTCTTGACAGGCCTGGGAATGCCTCAGTATTCCCCCGAACAAACTGAAGAAGGTGGCTGGGTGGATGGAGGTCTGGGCTTCTTTGTTTAGACTGCTGCCCCCTTGACCTGGCCCCAGCTAAGTGGAAGATAATGAATGGATATTTGTTTCACATGGTTGGTATTACAATTGTTATAACAGTGTTGTAAAACATTTACAAACACTGTATTGTAAACCGTCTCCCTGAAAAACCATTGAAAGTTTTTAAAGACTCACCGTTACTCAAGTGAAATCCAACTCTAATACAGTTCGTGCTAGATTTTTGTGCCTCCACTATGTTGCTTAGCTTCTAAAGCTTTTTTTCCCATAAGAAGTGAGTTTTCTTTTGCTGAAAACAGAACAGAGTGGATTTTGACATTTAAATCTCTCTTTCATTCATGCCCTGCCTTTGAATTCATCTGACCTTCTCTTTATATAGTGCATTAACATGGACATGTATCGCTGAATATCTGTGGCTCTGGGTATTTTGGGGGAAAAGTCTCTGATTTTATTGGACTACTTGTGGGTAATATTCTATACAGTATTTCAGTGAGAAGCTTTGTTAACCTGCTGAAAGAATCAAAGTGTCTTTGTCTGTCTTTCTGCAGAGAGTTTGGGTGGAGAGATCCAGAGTTGCCGGAGGTGATCCAGATGTTACAGCACCAGTTCCCCTCGGTGCAGTCCAATGCTGCAGCCTACCTACAGCATCTCTGTTTTGGAGACAACAAAATCAAAGCTGAGGTTTGTGTATACGTGTGCGCGTGTTTGTCTGTGTGTTTCTGCATTTTGGTTTTATGTGTGAATTTGATTAAAATCAGTGTTGCAGAGAAGGGAATGATTATAACTTGGATAATAAAGGCTTTCAAAATATGCATATAAAATACCAGGTGACTAGAAGATATTGTCAAAACTATTCTTGGAAAAGCTTTTGAGAAATATTGCAGTAGCTAACCAGTTTCACACTGATGTTCTGCTTGATAAAGCTTGCCACAATCACCATTCTTAAGCTGTGCCTTCTACTGACTTGTATTTATTGAGGCAATGAAGCTCAATTAGTCCCAAAGCAGCAAGTTTGTCTCTCAAAACTAATTTTGCAGTGAAGCCCCTTTGAAACACTCTAATAAACCCTTTAATAAAGCTAGTGGCAATTTAAAACAAT
>VUQK01029698.1:12610-48659 GCA_015106715.1 Bujurquina vittata | reverse complement strand
TTTTGTTTTTTTTTTTTATATATATTTTTTTTTTATAATTAAAAATATATATTTTATATATATATATATATATATATATATATATATATATATATATATATATATATATATTTACAAAGGACAAGTGGCTTTGACTGATTGTGTTTCTTTGCCACTCAGATCCGTAGACAGGGCGGCATCCAGCTGCTGGTTGATCTACTGGACCACAGGATGAGTGAGGTCCATCGCAGTGCTTGCGGAGCCTTGAGAAACCTGGTGTATGGCAAGGCCAACGATGAGAACAAAGTAACCCTGAAGAACTGTGGGGGGATTCCTGCCTTGGTCCGCCTGCTGAGGAAGACTGGAGATGTGGAAATCAGAGAGCTGGTCACAGGTACGCTGTCTGTGACAAATTTACTTCATCTCCTAGCATGTACAGTATATCAGTTATTTTCCGGCATGGCTCTGGCTGTGGCCTGAGGAGAGGTTTTTAATGGAATGTGTGCGTGTGTGTGTGTGTGTGTGCGTGTGTGCGTATGTGCGTGTGTGTGTGCGTGTGTGTGTGTGTGTGTGTGTGTGTGTGTGTGTGTGTCTGCGTGTGTGTGTGTGTGTGCAGTTCTCATGTTTATATGAATGTGTGGATAGAAATTGATATGTGAAGATGCAAGGAACTGTCTGCTCTGCATACCGCACATAACTACACAAAAGCTGGTTTAGGAAAGAACCTTTTAGACAGCAAAAGAAAAAAAATAAAACTTTCTTTCTGTCGTTTATTTTATTAAGACTGCGTGTGTCTTTTATCTGTTAGTATAATTGTGTTTTACTTCTTATTTAGTGACTTTCGTAGTCTCAGCTGGCCATGAGAGCGGCAGCAATTGTTTTGGCTTAGTGAAGGTAGCTCTTCATACGTGCAGCTTTCATTGAATTAGTGTTCTTCAGAAAAGTTTACTATTCACTTACCAAACCAAGGCTGTTCATCTTGAGCTTCTTTACATGCACAGCTATTTCACATTCCACTTGAATGATAATATTCAATCATACGTTAATAGGAATCTTAGCCATGACTTGTATGACTTTCAAAGAATGCCAACAATCTTTGTGAATATTATTTATTATTAGAGTTGTTTTGTTAAGAGCTGTACCTTTTGATGTATTTGTATTAAGTCATTTAAGACGTAACACTGTGCATGTTTGTGTTTTATTTTTGGATATTTTTTATTTTGAGGGGTGCACTGATGGGTGCATGCGTGCAATGACAAAAATGTGAATATGCCTCCACCTCACCCTAAATTCCTGCTAGAAGTGTGTTGTTTCACACCACAGATTTATCAGGAATCAATCTTGTTTTAACCTTGAGGGAATGAACGCTACAAACTAGCTGGTGCAGATGAAACACACATTGCAGCAGAGCGCACACCCACATGCACAAATTTAATAAGGTTTAGACAAAAAAATGTATAGATTCAATTTAAACTCCTACATAAGCTGTTAGATAATGACACCTATAACACACATTTGAGCTGATATAATTTGATCTTCAGTTGCTTGAAATATTTTCCCAATATGCCTCCCACTGAGAATTTAATATGCTACTAGAGGACTAGCAAATAGCAACACAACACTGCATCCCTGTGTGCTTAAAAGAAACACGGAGATGTTTGTGCTTACACACATGCTGAGCTCCTGATCATGCAGGAGGACAAACAGACAGCTGCAGACAGACACTAGATGTGGGTACTTCACACAAATATATTACAAATAGTGTAGTCATTACCATATAGGACCACACCTCTCTTTGGATTTTACCTTCTTTTTGATATCAGCTACACACATGGTACAGTACATTACTTGTATCGTGCACAGTTGGCAAACTCGGCCAAGCTGTGAGCTATCGTAAGTGGGGATCTGATTGCTAGCAGCCTAACAGAAGTTCCAATAAGCAGCTCTCACCAACAACTTGTACAGTTACTGGAGTAAAACATGAGCGAGCCAAGACCTTTCTTTCTTCTTCTGTCCTTCACTCAAATCTCTTGTTATCTCGCATCTTCTCGCTTATGTTGTTTCTGCTCCTCTCCACTCATTTTTCCTTTATCCGTGCGCACGCTGGCTTTTCATGTGATCCTGTGTTTGTTTCCCGTTGAGCTGGACTGTATGTTTCTGCATTTGTCTCACGATTGTTTTTCTGTATTTGCCCTCTTTGTTACAGCTGGTTAGTCCTGAGATAAGACCTCATACAAGTAGATTTAACAGTTTCAGAGATAAAGTAGAAGCACGCACACATTCACTTAAACACAAAAATACACAAAGCACCTTCACAAACCACATTCAAACAGAATACTGAACTAAAGTCAGTGGGGCCCTCTCATGCTCAATTTGACCTCTGTCTCCATTGTTACTTAGCGAGACGGAGCTCCTCTTCAATCATGCACTCAAAAATCCATCCTGCTAGGTCGTTTGCTCTTTGAGAGGAAGAGGATCTCGTGGATCTGACAGCTAGCAAGCGAGTGCAGACTTTTTTTTTTCTCTCCTTTTACAAACTCCTGAGATATCGATAGCAGCCCGCTAGATAACAGTAGAGAAGGATACCGGAGAGGGAGGACGGAAGTCTGGAAAATATAACAATTCTTCGCTAACCTTTTCACTGTTAATGGTGCCCTTACAACAAGCTGCATGTAGGCAGGAGATCTCTGCTGCACTAAAAAAACAAGGTTTGTTTTTATTCCAGATCGAGAAGTAGGAATCAAGAGAAGGTGATGATTTTTTTTTTTTTTGATGATCTCAAGGTATAAATGTCTGTGATTATAAAAACGTGTTTGAGCGAAGGAGTGTCTGTGGTCTGTAAACAGATTAACCAGTGAATTAAATCCAAGGCAAGTCATGCTGTATTTAATTTTGAGCTCTGACTTTTATATATAGTCATCTCGCACAAACAGACATGCACTGTGAAATTCTATCTCCACTTCCCCCGTTTCCTGACTCTTCCCGTCTTTGCCCTTCCCCGTCTGTGATTCAGTGTCATGCATGAGCCTACCCTGTTGTCTATTTCCTCCGGCGCTTGGCATTAAATGCCACGTTTTAAATGCTTTCATGACAGTAGAGCCATATTTTGAAGTCTGTCTTAATCTGCCTTGTGGAACACCCTGCTGTTGCTGTAATTCACCTCTAAGAACTGTGGCATAATTATTCTGTAATTCAATTAGGTTGATGTTGTATGTCACAAATACAGAGAATGACTACAGTTAGTTAATTCTGTAAGCAGTGTTTTATGCTGAATTGGCCATTGGCACAATCCTGCCATTTTAATGCAATTTTAAATAAATGCAGCATTCCAGTGCTTGTGCGGTTAGACATTTTCAGCCTTAAGCACAGTCTCCAAAAATTAACTTTGTAATTAAAATAAATAAATAAAACTGAAGTTTGTCTGCAGTGCACAGAAGCACGTATCACCATGGTTGCGACTCCTATACCCACGCCGCCAACTCGTGGCCTGACAGTGGGAACTACATTATTTTAAGTGTCCTGTGTTTCCGTGTGAACGGAGAAAATGTTTCCATCTGAACATGTTACTTTTCAAAAACACCGTTTCCACTGGATCGTTCTCGTGTAAACGGGGCCGAGAGAGTCATCTGGGACTGTGTCACTCTGCTGCCCATGGACATGTTCCTCAAAATGTTGAACTCAAAAAATGCTTGTGTTGTACCAAATGAGCTTTCTTATTACTTCATCGTGTTAACCCTTCCCTCAAATTTGAGATTAAAGTATCTGTATATGTCTTGTGAAGTAAGGTATATGGTTTTTTTGGTTTTTGGTTTTTTTGGTCACGGGAAAACTTTCCCTTAACAATTTACCCTATCTGTCTGTCGGTTCTGAAGTTTAAATTTAGACAAGCTTTATTGGCTTCCTAGGTCTGCGTTTGAGGTAGATAGGATGAAGTCAAGGCTTCTGGGCCTGTCAGTCAAAGTCTGGTCGATGCAGAGGCTTCGGATGTCAATAGGAGATGCTATCCTTACTCATGGGCTCACCTTGAATGCAGTGGACCATGACTGCAGTTTCTGTTGCTGCCTCCTCTGAAATGGCTGAGCTGAGAAGCAACTGCTGAAGACAACCATGTCCAAAAAGTCTGCATTTGGACAAATCTTCTCAGATTATTATAATATTATATATTAGCGCTTGTTAATACTTCCATTAGCCATAACCTAATCTACTTTCTCTTTAGAAAGACTGTGCATTTTGGTTCTCTCAGCTATGTAAATTGTGTTGAACATGAAAACAAAAGCCTCACATATGCCCCTGCACAGGCAAGCCCTCATTTCCAGAAGTCAGGTTTGAAATGAGAATAAAAGATTGAGAATTACAGGGGGAAATAGCTTCATGTGTACAGAAGTGACTTACACTAACGACAACCCAGCAATGTTAAATTATATTCTATTCTTGAATCTACGATTCATCATTTCCTGTTACTTCACAGCATAAAGTGCTTTCCTTTGTTATTGTCTAAATCTACAAGCTCCAAATGCTTCTGTTTTTCAAGAAATTTCAATGCAATGTTTTCACTGTGAAATTCTCTGGTTGTAATAAAATCTCCAATATTTGCAGTGGCAGTTTACCTACAATACATGATTTTACCTTGTGCTGCCAAGTGTCTTCGACAAACCTTGTGCCAGAATGAAGGTTGCATGACTCTGGGGTTAAGTCAGCAGTTGTTAACCTGCTCTCTGAAAAATGTTATCCAAAATTAATATTTTATTTTATTTATTTACTTATCTCCTGATTCAGAGATTTTTGCAGACACAGCAGCCATGCAATTTGTCATCTCTGGCATTCCTCATCACCAGGTTGTGACCCAGCAGCTAACTAATTCACACTGAGCTGCACAAATGAAGGCTGTTTAATAAAACATCACCACTTGAGGCCTAACAGGTCTCATTCTTCCCTTACAAGTCACATTCTCATTTATTCATGAATTCATGCAATCATCTCCTCTCTCCCCCAAACCACCCAGCTCCTAGGAAACTGTCTGTCAAATGTCTAAAGGGAACTAGTGGGGGGGGAGGGGGGGGGGGAGGACAAGGAAAGAGAAAAGGAAAAAAACACAGACACGTACACACACCAGGCGCACACACACAAGCCTGAAGTATGATGTCACTGTCTGTTGGTCATTGATGTTATACCCATAAGGACATTGGGTTTAGCGAAGAAATAGATATCAATGTTTCTAGAATGTGTGTGTGTGTGTGTGTGTGCGTGCGTGCATGCATGCGTGCGTGCGTGTGTGTCAGCCTTAAATTCGTAGATTTTTGGACAGCGGCCGATACAATGTCCTTGCCCCAGAAAAACAAAACTGAGCAGTCTATCCCTTTATGTGTCTCCTTCTAATCAGTGTTCTTCTCCAATTGTGCCTGCAAAAAAATAAATTAAAAATTAAAATCAACATCTTGTTTCCTGAGCATGCATTGTGTCTGAATGTGTGTGAATTTGTGTTTGCTCAGATGTATTGGCCAAAGCAGATAGAGAAAGGCTGCTGAGTGCCGGTTCTTGTCAGCTCATCAAAGACAACACTGTTTTAACCTGATTGCAATCATACACTGAAAACACTTGAGAAATAGACCGACACAGGAAAAAAGAAGCAGAGAGAAATACAGGAGGTGATGTTTGACAGCACTGAGCTTTGTAAGTTAAGTGTTTTGCTGAATGTGTGTCTTCACTCTGAGGTGGTAAAAGAGTGTATGTGTGTTTGCATATGTTTGAGCTTAATGCCTTTTTTTTTTTTGTCTTTCTCTTTGGTTTGAAAAGAGCCCGTGTGAATAGCAGGATTAAGTGGAAAGACAGAAACTTCAGATGTGAAACAAGAGGCTGATTAGTGAAAGTGAAGGCAAATGTTACCACACTCACACTCACATACTACAGCCTGAGTACAAGCTGGTGATTGCTGCCGAGCAGCGTACAAGGTCATTGTGTTATTATCACCCTCCTTCTCTTGTCCTCTCAAGCTCGCTCGCTCTCTCTCTCTCTCTCTCACACACACACACACGAGCGCACACAAACGAGCACACACACACACATACACACGCACACAGCCACTTCTTTCATTCTCTCTTTCCCCATTTATTGTTTTAAATGTTTTCTCAAATTCACATTTATATCTTCCTCTCATTGCTTTTCTTGCATAATTTTATACTTGCAGAAACTTACTTAATCATTTGCTTTCTGCAATGGTGTATTAAATATAAATTAATAAATATAAATTCATTTGGGTTGAACAGCTGCACATTTGTAATTAGGAATTAACCACTTTGCTCAGCAGCATTGGTATTTGCTTGTTCTGTGACTTCTGCTTTACTTTAATTTTATTCTCTTTCCGTTCTTCTCTGTCTGTTTTCTGGCCTCATTGTCTTCCAATCCCTTTGTCATTGACAGCCTCTGTGACCCGTGGGGTGCAACATATCTTGAGTTCTGCCCATATTTTGTTTGCTAACTGTGCAAATGAATGACATCTGTCATCTGTGACCTGCAACATCTGGAGTCTGTCACCAATACACAAGAGATTATGACCTATTGCACCATAGCTTTTTATAGTTTGTCATAGTTACAGTATCCTCTTGTTGCCGCTTGTTCCAGTCTCTCAGCTCCTTAAGTTCTCAGTCCTCCTGAAATATCTATCTTTTTTTATTTTATTGTCTATCCTTTATCTCTGTCGCTCTGTTTCCCATGTTTTTACCTTATTGTTTGTTGCTATGTTTGGTTTTCTATCACTGCCTTTGGGAGTAGGAATGATCAGTCAAAGCAGCAGCAGCTAACTAACATACAATGGGGGAAATATTTATTTGATCCCCTGCTGAATTTGTAAGTTTGCTCTCAAATAAATGCAAAAATGTTTCATTTTAATGCAGGGAGACGAAACATAAAGAAAAAAGTCCAGAAAAACACATTGCATAAAAGCTATAAATTGATTTGCATGTTACTGAGTGAAATAAGTATTTGATCACTGAGAAAAACACAACTTGGGGGAGAAACCCTTGTTGGCAAGCACAGTGGTAAAGTGTTTTTTGTATTTGGTCACCAGGTTTGCGCACATCTCAGGAGGGATTTTGGCCCACTTCTCTTTACAGAAACTCTCTGAATTCTTTAGGTTTCTTGGCTGCTTCTTGGCAGCTTGAAGCTTCAGCTCCCTTCAACATATTTTCTATAGGATTGAGGTCTGGAGACTGGCCAGGCAACTCCATGACCTTAATGTGTCTCTTCTTTAGTCATCCTTTGTTGCCTTCACTGTAGTGTATGTTTTAGGTCACTCTCATGCTGGAAGACCCTTCCACGACCCATCTTCAGTGTTCTGGCTGAGGGAAGGAGGTTCTTGTTCAAGATTTCTTGTTCAAGATCCTAATTTTTCCACCTCTGCTCGACTGTGGAGATGGTGTTCTTTGGATCATACTCAGCATTTCTATTCCTTCAAACACAGCCCTTCGAGTTGATTCCAGAGAGCTCAATTTTGTTTTCATCTGACCACATCACTTTCTCCTAAGCCTTCTCTGAATCATTTAGATTTTCACTGGCAAACACAGCCCAAAAGACAGTTTTGGGATGATCCATCACCTTTCCCACGATCATCGTCACCCCGTGAAGCAAGGTCTTGGATGGCGCTCCAGCCCAAGGGTGATTCATAGTCATTTTATATTTCTTCCATTTCTGAATAATTACACTAACAGGTGTCATCTTCTCACCAAGCTTCTAGCTGATGGTCTTGTAGTCCAGCTTTGTGCCAGTCTGCAGTCCTGTCCCTGACAGGTTGAAGAAGAAGAAATTGATTCTGTGGACAGGTGTGCTTTATACACATAACAATTTATAACTTTTATGTAATGTGTTTTTCTGGGGGTTTAATTCTCTCCATTAAAATGTAACTACCATAAAATTTAGAGACTGTTCATCTCTTTGTAAGATATTTGTACAAATTCAGCAGGGGATCAAACAATTATTTCCCCACTGTAGTTAGAATGTGACAACACTGACGAAGCCTGTGTGTGTGTGTGTGTGTGTGTGGGTATGTGTGCGTGTGTGTGTGTGTTTCTTACTTGCAAGAGTGTGTCACAGCTGACCAACAGGGCTACTGCTGTCACCAGGCATCTGGTATTCCATCTGATAGGAAGCAACAAAAAAAGTGTATTTTTGTGCGTGTGTGTGTGTGTGTGCTTGTTGTATATCCATGTGTCTTTGCAGGTGATTCAGTGTAACGTGTATATAAAAACTTGTTTTTCTGCCAGTTTATTTATATGGCCATGCAGCTGTGCTCATGCTCACTATATGTTCATACTTTTCCATTAAATGAATTTGGTAATACATTTGTGTCTGTTCTCTACAACACACCATGTGATAAATAATGCCAGTTTCTCACAGGATCAACAGTCAGTTTCAAAAGTAAAAGTGCGGGTGGCTTACCCAAAAGTGATAAATATAGGGAGGCTCTATGGTTAGCGTTTCCAATCCTGAAGTATGCCTTCACTTGCTCTACAAAGGTCTAAGATCAATATCAGTGCGCTCTGGTTAAAAAAGTGTTAGGTTCTTTTAATTCCTTAAACTAATTAGCTGCACTCACTCCCAAGTTGCAACCAAATGTATTTCATATGTACATATCTGAACAGTGAACGGAACCAAATGCATTTTTATTTGGTTTTGGAGAAAGTTGTAGCAGAGCGGTTAATGAAGTATGTAAGATCAAATAATTGTTAATCGCTTTTTTATAGAAGAGCTTCAGACATCATTTGATCAAGGCGATGTGGTTGGGTAAATATTTCTGGCTCTTGAAAATGTATTCAATTCCTAAAATGATGTTATTTTATAAACTTTGCAAATGTAATTTAGCTGATAAAACTTTACAGATGTTCAAATCTTATCATTCCAACTGAACGGTGTGTTTGTTACAATAAAGACTAAAACAAGAATCCCACACACTTCTGTTGTTGGCCCCCTTTTTGTCAGCGGTGGAAGATTTGGGTCAGGACATTATCCAATGTAGCACACAACAGGAGACAGTCTGCTTCAGATTCTTTCTTACTACAGGAAGTGTTCTGCTTGGTTTAGGCCTGTGTAGAGCACTTGCTGGCTGTGAATTCACTGAACTATTACCACATTTTCATATAAATTGGCTCAATCAGACTTCACACAGACATTGTACGAGGGGATCTGGTGGGTTAAAGACCATTTTATGTCTGATGTCTGATGCGTTCAACATTTGTGTTGTAACCTGCACCTCTAAGGTCTAAAATTGAGATAGCGACTCCCTTTTAACAGGAGTAAAACTTAAGACTTAAGGAGACCCAGGGTAGGCCGCCTTCTGCCTCAGCCAATTAGAATGAGAGGTGAGTGGAGAATGAATGAGCGTGAGTAAATGCTGAGCAGGTTGGGGAGCCAGTAACTGACCAGATCATATAAGTGTTATAGTACAGAACAGTCTAAAAAGACATAAATATAATGTTTCTTATTTTCTTAATGCATGTGTATGCAGGTGTGCTTTGGAACCTGTCGTCATGTGATGCACTGAAGATGCCAATCATCCAGGATGCCTTGGCCGTTCTGACCAATAGTGTCATCATACCGCACTCTAACTGGGACTCCTCCCCTAATCACCATGATGACCGCAAGCTCCACATTCATACCTCCCAGGTGCTGCGCAATGCTACAGGCTGTCTCAGGTAAGCAACACACACGTAAAAGCTCCTATAGTACACAATCCAGTCTAGGTTTGGGTGTTTTTGTTTCATTTTTCTCTTACATCTCACACTCATGTTTGTGGAGAATTCTATGCAGTAGCTTCACTAACTTAAGTACAGCATGTGACATACCACTTTTATTTAGCTCCATTCTGCTTTGTTTACAGTATATAGTACCAACTCACAACAATAGTCACCTCAAGGTGTGTTTGTGTATGTACTAAAGCAGTATAGAAATATATCTACTCAGGTTAATGTAATAAAATATTTTGGCAGAAGAATCAAACATGACAGTTCTTAATCTTCACCACTGTGCGATCATACACATAACTTAAACAGTATACGCATATTTTGTTCTTTCTTGTTGCTCTCCCTCACTCTCACTCACTCAAACAGACTCGCACTAATTTGTGTTGGTCACCATAGAAACAACTCCTCCACTTGCTCGGATCCTTTGTGTGTTGACTTTCTTTTCGGTGCATTGTGCTTCTAAATTGTCTCTTTGTTATAGTTTGAAATCATCAAGGACAACTCTTAGCTTTGTAGATTACCGTGTTTATGTGAATTTCAGTTTGAGAAGAAGAAACACATTTATCAAAATAGGAAATTACAGTTCCTGCACTGAAAATATGCCCACTTACACTGCTTTTGATATCTGGTCACAGTGGAAATTTGATTATGTTAAAGCTCAGTAAATGTTAGTTTATAAAATGTTGGCGCTGCCTTTATTTTATCCATGGAACTAACAAACTAAAAGATTGACATGTTCATTGTTATAAAAAATGATTAGAAACACTTATCTCAAATTTTTAAACAATGTGTAAATATGGGCTACACCACATCTATTCAACATGTCAGCTTGACCAGCTGCAGTCTGCTCATCCTTTATTTGCCACGTTAACACCCGTCCCACATGTTACTAAGAGCTGCACTTTGTGCTCTGTCAGTGGTTATTGTAGTTTTGATCCCGTACAACGAGTTAAGCTTTAGGTTGTGAATGTAAATACTTCAGTCCACCTTGAATATGAGAGTTCCACTTGCTCTTTTATTTGAACCAAAACTTTGAGTAGTAGAAATGCTACAAACTAATTTTTTTTTTTAATAGCAATCTCGCGCAACTCTTTTCTTGGATATGCTAACCAGACATAAAAGATGAAAAACAGCTGCAGGTAATCTTAGCAGTGAAATGCTGTTAAAGATCTGATATTTAGAACACCATAAGTTCATAATGAATGCATCCATGTTAGAAAAAAGTCTACACTCAATGCAAAGGATCAGAGAGAAAACATTTGCTGTACAGTTTGACAGTTGGTCTGATATTTAAAATTAGTGTCTAATTATTTGATGACTTGCGTGCTGTTAGCACAGAAAGTTTGTCATTTGTTCTTGATCACATTCGTTGATCTGTGTACACACTCTCACACCAACTCCACAGAGGACTCAGATGCTTGGAAAAAAAACCACAACCTCCACTTGGCCAGCTCTCTTTGAGCTATGTACTCAATAAACCACCAGCAGCCTGTGGATTAAACCCTCGCCCCACCAGCTTTGAAGAGCTCCTGCCAAGCTATTTCAAATAGTTATCTTCAGCTGCTGAATGTATTCAGAAATTCACTAGGTAACCAAGCTCGAAAGGATCCTTCTCCACAACAGGCACCAGCTACCTCACTGCCACAGCTTCACACAGCAACCTCCGTAATAGAAGTGTAGAACATGGTCCATTCAAACTCAAGGTCCCTGGCCTCATTTGGAATGGATAGGAATGGCATTAATATTGTGCTTTTCTAGTCTCACTTACCAGTTGAAACTCTCAATATTTCAAGCCACTTTATCCCTTTTTTCACATATTCATAAAGCACTTTATTCTGTGCTATCTACTTAAATGCTTTATCTTCTGTGCATTCACACCTACAGCCAATTTAGGATCACCATTTAACCTAACATGCACATATTTGGACTGTGGGAGGAAGCTGTGGTACCCAGTGGAAACCCAGCATGTATACACTTATATACATGCAAGATAGATTAACATGAGTCCAACTATATATATATAACAAATTTTGTCTATTATAATTTTGAAACACTGAAACAAATGATTTAGTCAGCTATAGATTTTTACTGAATTTGTGATAAACATTTTACTGGGGAAACATATAATGCTGTCGTGTTGTTTGGATTCATCAGAGCAGTCGTATTATTAACCCGAATGTGTATCCACGTTCCTGTGGAGGTGATTAACAAAATGTTACATTTTTAGGGATTTAGCGTAATGGCAGTGGTTCTTACTACAATTAAAAAAAAGATATCTAAATCTATTTTAATAGAAACTTAAATAATATTGGTGTGTGTAACTGTGTGGGCACACACTATATGGGTGTAGGTAGTTGTGATTATAAAGTTGTTCTTGTGTGTAATAGCTCTCGTTTTTTTAGTCTGCAGTTATACAGAGGACCACAGATGAGTTTTGTATCCTAAATGGGCTATGTATCCTGGGAGCACCACTTAAAATATACATATTAATTGAATTTTTAAATGCTTCTTTTTAAGGCCAAATGAGCTGGTGATTGTTCATTTCAAATCAAGCATGCGATCCACCTACAGCTGAATATTTAGCTATTGTACATTCATGCATATGAATGGGTGAGTGACTTTGAACTGCTACTGTATGTTTCGAGGGTTTTGAAAAGATTTGTCCAGTATAAGAATGAGAACATTTGTGGTTCTTGGTTTGTTCTTTTACCCGTTTCTTCCAATAGAGATAGATTTCCTCAATCCTTTAAGAACACGTCATCAGCTTTGGTGACATGATGTGGCTCTTTTTCTTCCCTAGCTCACTAAACTGTTTATAGAACTTGAGTGCATGTGTGTGTAGGTACCTAAACATGCGGGGGAAGAAGACAAATGATGCTGTCATTGTGCTGTTCCACATTGTAAAGTTACAGATCAAATTGCAAGATCTGCTGCAGGAGAGGGAGTACAAGAGGACAGGGGAGAAAAAAAGTTGGAAAATTTTGAACCAAGAGAATTAAGAAGTGGAGAACAATAAGACAGAGAGACTAACACAGAGTAATGAAGGTTTTTCTGCTTCTCTCCAGGGCTGTTTTCTAGCTCACCGTCTTTTCAGAGGGTTGAAGTGACATAAGACCACACTGTTCGTGTCCCAGTGTACCTCAGCTCAATTTCAGACCTCTCACCCCTCTTACTATCCTCTTGATCTGTGTTTGTGTGGCTATGTGTGTGTGTATGCGTGCAAATGTCCATATGCCTGTGTGTATTTATTGGTGTTTGCCTGTACAGTATTATGCTCAAGTGTGTGTGTGTGTGTGTGTGTGTGTGTAAGAAAGAGAAATCACGGCTGGCCAGTGGGAGTGGCTGATAATGGGATTGATTGGAATCAGTTTTTTAAGCTCCTTTTTTTTCAGTGATTGGGTTTGGCAAATATGCTTTTTTCAGTCAGCGTGTGAAAAAAAGTGTGGAAGCTATAATCAATCAGACTGTCCACTATGGCAAATCCTTCACAGCCCAGCACTGTTTTCCATCTTGTTACAGTGTTATCAGGCCAGACACAAGGTCTTCTCCTCCATTCAGAGGCTGTTTAACTCGCTGCAGGTTGCTGGTTTGCAGCCAAGCAAGAAAGGAAAATAAAAACTCTACCTGGTGTCTTACACACACCAGTTTTATGTTTTTGCATGTTTTTGTTCTCCTCATGAATGCTTTCAGCTAGTTTCCATTCAGACACCAACAGATGTGTATAGAGGAGGACTGTTTTCTGGCTGATCAGGAATTAAATGCGTGGTCACGAAAGAGTTTGTTTCCATATTGATTTCATGGATATTAATAGGTTTGTTTGCATGCCTTCCATCTGGTGACGGACCCTCTGCTGCCTGTGCCCTCAATGACATGCATACACACATGGCCAGACACTTATGCAGAGCCACCACACACCAGCTGTTTGAGACAAAGTCACTCAGTAGTCATTTGTTCCTTGAGCAGCATTAGAAGGCCATCTGTCTACAGTTTCACTCTTGTCCACATTATTCCCATGCATGTTGCACAAATCTTATAACAACTAAAAAGAAAAGAAAAGCAACTTGTGATTTGATCAGTGACTCTCAGATCGTTTGTTGACGTATGCTGTTAGACTTCGGAAAAGGAAAGTCAGTGTCAAATGAAAAATGTGTAACTGTCCTTGTGTTTTTAAAACAGTGTAAAAGAAAAAAAAACATGTCCAACTAGCAACATTTTAATATTTGTTGAGACAGCTTCTGCAGACAGCAGGAAGCTTGTTAGTGAAAAATTTCTCACTTACAAATGGATGCTACAGAAATTAATAATGCATTGTTTAACATTGCATATAAGCTCAGTAACACCTTTAATGGTGCTCTTATGTATGCACCGACAGACCAGAGCAAAAACATATTCTATATTTTAATTTTATAGAAAATAAATTGCCTGAAGGTTTGAAGATAACGAGTGTTTTACTGCTGCTTGATGACCCTTAAACGATGTACATAAGTTGTACATAAGAACTTCTACAGTTCCTTTATCCAGTTGGCTGTGACAATATGCGTGTATGTCCTTTTTTTCTTTTATGCCTTCATTAGACACCAACAGCAGAGACAGCATACTTTATGACTCTCTTGTACATTTTTTGTTAAGTTGTAATAAAAACATTTAATGATACTTGAGTCTTTTACTCTAATATCCTAAAAGTTTTCATATGATTGTTCAGTATTTCTGTGATCTGTGATCAAAGATTAATTAGGTGTGCTTTTTGCACCCTCTGACACATCTTAAATTTGATTTGCTTTAATTAGCTGCCATGGACCTAATTCTCTTCATTCTCTTTGTTTCAGTTTATTCATTCCCTTGTTTTTGTTGCAGTTTGTTAAGGACACACGTATTTCTCTGCCTTTACTCTTTTGGCACAGCACCATTCAGACATTTTATTTTATTTATTATTTATACATACACAGTACCAGTGTCCAAACCTTTGACTGGTACTGCATATTGACCCTGGCACCAACTGAACCGCACTTCACTGCAGCTAAAATAACTGTTAAATTTTGAATGGGATGCTTAATCACGTTCTGTGCCTTTTTGCTCAGTAGGTAATTATTTAATGATGCAGGCTAATGAGTTAGACTAAATTAATGAGGAGTGACATCAGATAGGATGAATTGTAAACCGGTAATGGGCACACTAAATAGTAGAGATTACCAGTTAAATTTAAGGAAAGACATGCACCCCCCCCCACACACACACACACACACAAAATCAACATGCACGAGTAATTGAAAACCTTTTGTTTCACGAGTGTTTTCTGAAGTCCAAGGAGTCGTGTTGCTAAATGAATTCAACTTTTGCCCTCTTTTTTTGTGATCTGTCCTGTGATGCACACTTTGAATCTCTGCAAGTGGGGTGAAGGTGACAAACAGGCGTGGTTGATAACCGTATTGTGATAAAAAATGACGTATGCTGAGAATTTGCAGAATTACACTCCAAATGCAGTGAAATGGAGCAACATTTGACAGTCAGTGTGGTACACACGACTTCAGCTGCCATTCGATTTACATTATTTACCTGGGAATTGCTAGTTGGTGCTTCCCTCCTGATGACCTCTTGAGCATCATGAAAGACAGCAACCAATACTGATCATGCAGTCTATAATTGCTATGCAAAAATATCGTATAGTCTGTGCCCAGCATTTGATGCTGACTGGCTGAAGGATGAGAGAGTGAGACGGGCTTATGAAAAAGAAGGAAAAGACAAAACAGGCATTTTAGTTAAGTCCCTGTCTGTGAGACAGTTATCATACAGCCCCATTTACTTAGTCAAAGCTTAGCTTTGCATGTATACAGGCAAAGGACCCAATTTTGTGAAAGTTCTCTAAATAAAACGTTCATGTTATATCGCCTTGTCTTCTCCTCCACTCATGATGAGGCTTCATATAAAAGAACCCGATGCAAATCTCTGTAGAAGTCAGCATATTCATGGCTGAAGCAGGTGTTAAAGCAGTAAATAATTCACCCTCCCTCTTTCTCACCCACCTACCGCCTGTCTTTGCTGCTTAAACATTAGTTAAGGTGAAGTGTTTTCACTGTTCTGTTGTTTTATATCGACTTGACAGAGAATAGTTCTCTGCTAAGCGGCATTTCCATCCTGCGCTTGTTTGCCCATTAGCATTCAAAGTGGGTGAAAATGACTTGACCTTCTCTTGGAAGCAGGGAGGCATGAACGTGAAGTTTTAATTGAGTTCTTGTGTCTTTCCCTTTCTTTTCTCTTTTTCTAATCAGTGCAATATTTGAAAGACCTCACCCCCCTAGACTGGTGATCTCTTTATTATGCCAGTGTGATAGATGAACTTGAATAAGTAAATACTATACCATGTCATTGTCTCGCCTCTCTTCTGACATTTCAGCTTCAAAAGAATGAAAGTTAAACTCATGTCACCGGTCTTTAATAATTGTTTTGTTTGTTCTTTTGTTAGTGCCTTTGTCTGTGCTCGCATAGCACAGATTAGGGATGGGAATTTCAAACAAAGATACTTTACGATATTTACTTGGAATTGTCAGAAAACTAGTGACATGTTACCTTTCAGACCTGTATCTACCTGGTGGAGTTCACACTCTGAAGTTTTTGAAGGACTTCCAGACAGCACTTTTTGACAGCTGTCCTGTTTGTACCTTTGCATCTAATCTGTTTGCATCGTAAACTTTAGGTAGCTAACCGCACATTTGTCTATGTTGTTTGTTGATTAATTGTTGCTGGCAAGCAGTGTGCAGGTGCATTAAAGGTCTTTTGAATATGCTGAGTGCATGGCCTTGAGTTATCTTAAAATACGTATATATATGATATAGAATTCACAAGTGAGTCTGTGACAACAAGCTGTCTAGTCCTGCTTTTTCTAGTTGAATTTTGCATTAAATTGTATGTCCGCTGTTACTGTGACCAGAAAACTGTCTTTATTTTAGTTTTCCAGGGTGTGTTATTCCAGACGGTCTGGTCTTTGCTCATATATCTTCAGTGGCAATCCGTAGTTTGTTTTTCTTTTTGAACAGCCAAGGCTTTGTCTTGGGACACCTACCATGCGGATCAGCTTTGCGCTATCTCTCAATGATTGTTATAACATAAACCTTGACAGCAGCAGTTACAGGGGTTTCTTGTAGATCCTGTAGTGAAATTTATGGGTTTGCTCAGATATTTTCTTGTATGAAACAGCTTGCTCTTGGGATGATTTGGCTGTTGCAGCCAGTCCTGGACAACTGGCGTTTCTTAAAGTGGAATAATTTATTGAAAATAAATTATTACACAACCTTTTTGTTTCTAGAGGTCAACACGAGTCAATAGCAAAGAGAACACCAAACCCTAAATGTTTTAGGTGTGAACAGCGCTGGTTCTACCTGTCACACCCAGCTTCTACTGTAAAAACTGGTATTTAATGCGAAACTGCTATAAATTTTATGGCTTTGAAGGTATGATAAATGTTTTTGTTGTTTTTTTCGTGTCACTGGTCTGCTTTCTAACAACCAGCCAGTAGATGTTCACGTGGTTTTATTGTAGCTGAGGATGAGAATAAAGTGGGGTGAGGACATCCCATTTTTTGCAGACTTATCTTAATGTGGATCTATTATGTAACAGTAGCAGACATTATCTAACTGCAGCCTGGTCAGAGCCTCCAGTGAAAAATAGAACAATTTCAAGGAAAAAGCAGTGTAGAAATGAATACTGAATAAGGTGAATAGTTATAATAGTTAGTTATTTGTGCCCACCAGGGTGATTGGATGATTGAGGAGGGTGTGCTGCTGTAAATAACCTTAAAAACTCTCAGAACTACTCAAACTTGCTGCCATGTGCAGATTAATTTAATTTATTTCAAAGGACAACTCTCTGCTAATCCACTGGGTCTTTAGACAGTGAGCTTCAGAGACTGTATGTAGATGTTTGACTCATATGTTCTCACTGGCAGCTACGCACACGCTAAACTATGCTGGTTATGACTCTGCTGGTCAGCATGCATAACTTTGTTCAGTTTGTGCATAGCTGATGGCTGGAAATGGTACGAGGTATGTGTTATTAATGTAAAGTTAATCATGATGAATTTACATAAATTATATTTCTTAATTTATTTGCTTGCACTACAGTCACTCACTGCAATGCAGCTGTTGTGCTGTTTGGTCTGTGGCTAATAATGAGTCACCTTAAATCAGAGTTTGCTTTTGTTTTTTTTAAGTCATGCAAACATTTGCATTTGTCTCTCTGACTTCTTTTGTTGTGTTGTTCTGATTTCCTCTTGAGTGCAAAAATGTGGGGCACTTGCAAGGTTGTGTGACGGTTTTGTGATATGTTGTTTTTTGGGTTTGTTTGTTTTTAAGTGTGAAATGAGCATAAAAGTGAGTATTTAAGGGAAGTAGAATATTAATTTTAGCCCATGCTGCTCACTTCAGTTTTTAATTTTCTATTTTATTAACTCAAATGAGTCACTGTCTGGTACTGAGTGTTTCTGTATCACAGGCACTTCCATGTTCAAACCCAAACAAAATCCAACCCAACGTCCACCTGAACTTCCAGTTCAATCAAAATTCAATTCATTATTTCTGTGCATCATATTGGCAAAGCTGCTAATAATATACGGAACAATATTGTCAAATTATCAAAGCAGCGTTGGTGTGTTTGTTGGCTGTGAAGTTCAGCCACCAATTGTCTGACTAAAGTGGCTTTTTTTTTCCCTTTCCCTTTTTTTTTTGGACTCAAGTCAAGTGCTTTAAATTGAAGTGAGCCTTCGGGGCATAGATTGAGATGTAGCCAGAATTTTAATGCTCCTTTTTCAATTGTTTGGTTTAGGGAGAGCTGCCAGGCTGCCCAGTATCTGTTTCTCACTCTCTCTCCCTCTGCCTCAGCCTCTGCACACCTCTTATTACCAGCTTTCTTTTTTCTTTCATGTGTCTTTCTGTCTCATCTTCCCTTCTCAATCAGATCCGTTTCATTGTTTGGCAAACGCGTAATCGTATACACAGAAAACACACACTCTTCAACCAGTTTTTGTCATGTGTGTTGCAGGAATGTAAGCTCAGCAGGTGAGGAGGCGAGACGAAGGATGAGGGAGTGTGATGGGCTGACAGACGCTCTGCTCTACGTTATCCAGACCTCTCTGGGCAGCAATGAGATCGACAGCAAGGTGTGACTCTGAACATCATAGTTTGTTTTTAGAACGAAAATGTGCATTTTCAGACTACATCACAGTGTCTCATATCCTCTCTTCATCAGACAAATTGCTGAATTCTCTTTTAGCACACAAGGGGGAACGAAACAAATGACTGAACCTCTTTTCACTGCCAGCCGCCACAAGGAAGAAGAGTTTTAGTTCTCAGCAAGTGTTCAGTTCATCAACGTGAAATCTTTAGGGCAAATTAAAGCTCTCAGATTCAAAGCATTGCAGTATTTCTTCCTGCCAGTTTAGCTCTGATGGTAGTCAGAGTTGAGTGGGTTTATGTTCCCCTTGCATTTTTCTGTGTGGGGCAATTTTCGTGTTGGCATGCAGTGCATGTGTGTTCATGTGGCAGTACGTGTGGGCCAGTCAATACTACATAAACAGCGTTGTGGATGGCTGACTTCTCAAGGTCTCCCTGTCTCCCAGCCTTTCTAAATAGCCATCCTTAATCACTGTTTAACCGCCCGCCCCTCTCCACTGTTTAACTGCAGTCACCAGAGGGAAACTGTTGTCACCACAGTAACGAAGACTGATTGGCAGACAAACCGCCAAGCGGTCACTATTGCAGCGGAGATCCACATAAGCCATGTGCTCATTTGGTACCCTTCTTTTTTTCCTGCTCTGTGCACATTATATTTTCCTCATTCTCCCCATCCGGTTATTGAGTTAGAAAAGTCTTAACCTATGAAATGCTAAAAAAAAAAAAATCTATATAAAATATAATTAATTTAAAGGACTGCTTTGTTCAAATTGATCCCTTAAACCCAGCACATTTTGTTAAGATATGTAAGCTCTTCAAATAGCATAATAGGTCATATTCATTCATTTTAAAATGTCTTGCAGCAAAAGTTGCAAATGTACACAGTTTATGTGCACTTCTCACACATTTCAGAGCTTAAGATAAAGTTTTACAAAAGACAATGATGACATGAGTACAAAACAAGGATCAATGATCTGTTCATTTACTGGGGGAAAAATATATAATGTTATTGTGCCTAATTTATCTGCAACAGCTGCAGCAAAACATGTCTGATACCTACAGTCACTAAAATTGCTGTGGAGGAATTTTGGCACACTTTTCTTTGCAGAATTGTTTAAAATACACATCACACAGGGCTTTCAAGCACGGACGCTCAATTTAAAGTCCCGCTAAAGCATTTAAATAAGATTCACCTTTAACTAGGCTGCTCAAAAAGCTCTGCTTTAGATCACTGTCTTGCTACATGACCGAATTTCTCTTGAGCTTCAGACTGGTATAATAGACCTTACACATGGGTTTACATATTGATTTTCCAGAAAGTAGAATTCATAGTTCCATTATTAAGTTACTATTTCAGCGGAGGATGTATTTCATATAGACTTTTTTTTATTTGTAAAAGATTTGATCACGATGTGCTCTGTTTGCTCGCATTGCCCCTGTCTTTTAATAAACCTAGTTTGAAGATCTGAAATTATTGTGAGACAAACACAAAAAGTAGTAAACTGGAAGGTTGAGGAAGGATTTTCCTCATACACTGTAAATTGAGACACACAGAGAGAATAATTAGATATAGATATGCTTGAATGGGACAGTTGAAACTGTAAAATTGCATTATATAAATCATTACTAATCAAGCTTATAAAAAAATCTTTTTATATGCACATTGTGATTGATACTGCACAGTAGGATTGTACATGTAACAAAAAATACATATAAAAAAACCATATAGAAAACTATATAAGGAAAATCATATTCTTCATTAAAGTATTGTTTTGAGGTGACTCTGCTGTTGTGTTTGCATTGATGGGTGAGATCAGTGTCTTCCAAACAAACTGCCTGAGAAAGGCCATTCACAACATAAAATCTGATTTACTAGAATAAAATGATTAGTAAAAGTGCACAGTGTCCTTCCTAACCTGTCCCTGTTGCAACATCTGTTTCCTTGGTTGCTCGAGTAAATAACTGTGCAGTTCAGACTACACTGTAAGAAAGTGTGCTGAAGAAAAGAAGAAAAATGCCAATTATCTTAGGAGGCACTGTAAGGTCCCATAATTTAAGCCTTTGAACACTGTGGGTGGTTTCTCTCATTAAGCTTTTTGGCCATCGTGAAACCAGTGGTCTTAAGAGCTTGAAAAAAGGTGACTGGACTTCTTAAAGTTCTTAAGATTCGCCTCTCATCCGAGAGGCTTCTTCAGTTCCAAAACCAAATGGTGGAGCAACTCATGTGTTTAAAACCTAGCGGGAGTTGTTCCCTTCGGAGGTGGTCATTGATCCACGATTGATTGTGCATCATCACATGAGCCAAGATGTGAAAAATGGCGAGGCTCACTATCACTATCAGGTGAAACTGTGAGACTTTGCCCCACCCTATCATGCAGCCTATTGAGGTCACCTGAAGTAAGGTGTGAGTGGGGGTTGAGGCGCTCAGCTGTACTTCTGCACCTAAAGGATAAAAGGACACACTTTCAAGGATGCCAGTGTTCACATTTTGGACAAAGAAGATGGTTTGAAAGAGGGGTGAAAGATGCCATTTATGTCCACATCACTGAACAGAGTTGGTGGCTTACGGCACAAGCTGTCAGCCTCCTGCGATGCTGCCTTGAGATCTCTTCACAGGCGCTTCAGCCTCCACTTATACCTTACTTCAGGTGACCTCACTAGGGTCACCTGAACTTTGGCCCACATGACAGGGTTGGGCAAAGTCTCACAGTGGTTTCATCAGAAACCCCGGGTGGTAATGAGCCACACATTTTGGCACACCGTGGCTCGTGATGATGCACATGATCAGTACTTCCAAAGGGGACAACCCCACTAGAGTTTAAATACTTGGGACTCTTCAACTTTTGGTTTTCGAACTGAAGAAGTATTTTGGATGAGAGGTGAAACATCTTCAAAAAACAGTCGCATTTTCTCAAGCTGTCAGGAGTACCATGACCTGGATGATTCCGAATCGACACAGACGTGAATCAAACCAGCGGCCAGACTAGATGAAATTAAGCCACTATTCACTTTTAATACAATTTTGCATTTCCATATAATTCCATAGAATTTTTGGATTCTATTTATCAAAACTGTTTTGATCAAAAGTATTTGCAGTAATAGAGTTAATTGACTAAAACTAGATCCCGATGACTCTTACCACTTTTACCCTAATAACTCCAAAACGATCTCACCTAGGATGTTCAAACTTCAAACACTGGTCCACTGACTTTACTATAACAGCACTTTGAACCCGGGTTATGAATCCAAAACAGCCGAGCGTAGGCACCCACTCAGCGGTGCGCTTCTTTATATTGTACCAGTTCGTGCGCCTGTATAATAAGTTTTCTGTTTGTTGGCTCTCCCAAAGATTTGCCCTCAGTGCAACACTTTGTTCGGCTGATGTTCAATAATACTGGAAAGAGACACATAAGATCTGAGGAGTAGTCACTTTATATAATGTGACATAGCTTAAACATTAAACAAAATCTCCAGATAAATGCCATTCTGCTCCACAAAAGGCACAGAAGCAATTAAGTTTTAAGGACATTTAATCAGGTTTCCCGCTATCTAATAGCACACTGCCAGGAGTCAATTAACTTAGCAGACACACTAATTGAAATTGATGGTGCAAGACTGAATAGACTAGGCACATCATTCTACATACACAGCCAACATAATGCTGATATATAATATTGATATTTAACAGCCAACATTAAGTGTGTCTAACCGCAGAGGGAAGTTTACTGCAGGGCTGTGTTGTGTGGACTTGCAGGTTCTAAGATCCTAAACTGGAAAGCACCACAAGGACATGCAGACATGAACAGTGAAAGCTAGCTGTGCCTTTGTATACGTTTGTTTTTACAGTTTGTAGAGCAGAATTTCCGTGCTCCTGGGGGATCCCCCCCCCCAATAACTGGCCCTGACCTCTGACCTTCCTGTGTTGACAAGACACATAACATAATCATTTTACAACACAGATTATTTTCTCTGCACAGTGGAGCTAGAAATAAAAGGGTACCGAAGAAATGTGAAATAACAGATCGAAAGCCGAAATGTCACGGTAAATTGTAAATAAAATGTAACTTCTCTTACATCAGTCTATAATAGCGTGAGAATAGAATTTCAAATATGACTGCGGCTCACTGGAGTGAGACATTGTTTTGTTTGTAGCATCTCTTGAGGCTGTTCAATTACACTGCTTAGTTGTTTTTGTCTAAACCAACAGTCAGACTGAGTGAAGATTGATGATTTGTCTTTGTTAATTTCCACTCTGTTGACTCGGTGTCTCCCCTTTGTCAGCGGTGCACACACATACGCAAGTGCACACAATCAGTCAAAACACACGCTTAAAAAGAGACAATATACACTATTAGAGAGCTGGCTTTCACTGAGGCAAAAGCATGGCCACATGTTCTCTGGCTACTGGGTTTGCTTCTCAACTTTGTGTTTAATGGGGCGTGATATAATATATTGGGTTTGTCATTTTTCCTCATTTACCTGCGTTTCTTCTAATCTCATTCCAAAGTCAGAGCTAACAATATGCAGAAAAATATTACCAGTGAGATTTTTGTTGTTCTTTCCTTTCCCTCACTCTCTCGCTTGCTTTCTCCCTCTCTGTCTTTCACTCTCTCCATCTGTCTGGCTCCTGAGTGCGGGTGGATGGCTGATAGTGTAAAAGTGAGAGAGTGGGTGGTTTTTATTACCGTGCTTTGAATTTGAGTTTGCTCCTCGTTTTCAAGCAAGATGTTTCATTAAATGGCATCAAACACAAATCTTCCATCTTAACTTTCTCACTTTTAAAAAAAAAAAATTTAAACCTCTCTTTATTCATCTTATCTTATTTCACCCCGCCTTCTCGTCCTCCTTCATCTCTCCCATCTCAATCTGTCCCCAGACTGTAGAGAACTGTGTTTGCATCCTGAGGAACCTGTCATACCGACTGGCTGCTGAGACATCCCATGGTCAGCAAGGGGGATTGGAAGAGCTGGATGGCCTTCTTTGTGATGCCAACGGACGTGATGGAGAGAGCTCCGGTTGCTGGGGCAAGAAGAAGAAGAAAAAGAAGGGAGCTGACCAGGTAAAGACGAAGAAAATGAGAGCTAATCAGTTGGAAAATGGAAATACAGTGAACTGCACTGTTGAGCAAAAAATGTTCTAGTAAAAATGAATATGCTATGTTCATGGTGCTCAGAGCTTCACCATTGGTTGTGTAGGATGGCCAATACGGGAGGCAGACATTAGTCTGTGGTGACCACAAATAGCCAGCCCTTCATTCTTCCAATGTTTTCAACTTACCACACATCCCTTTCAACTGGGATCTGTCATAAATTAAAATCACAGATCACAGCATTTCTTCAAGCTGAGCTGAAAAGCACTGGCTTCTTTTATAATGCCCCATGCAATGTAATTGCAATGTTGCATTTAAATGAAATGAAAATATTAATGAACCACATTTGAAAAGAATCTGCAGCCAAATTCCAACCTGCAGTACAGCCAGTACTGCCAGGAGGGAATACACACTGATGAATGTCGGGGCAGACAATGCGAAGTAGCAAAAGGTCAAATCCTTGAGGTAAACACTATAAAACCCTGCAAAAATGAAACAGGGGTAGTAGTTAGTGGGTGACTGACAGACTGAGAGGGTCTGGAGTTTGAGAAAGAGATAGAGAAAACAGGTTAAGAGGTTAAGATAAGACCAGGGAGCCTGAACTTGACTTAAACAATCCAAATGGATGAACAGGAACGTGCTTCTTTGTGATCGTAGATATTTTGTGGAACTGGCTTTGTAAGATGGTCAGAATCTTGAATCTTCAAAGCATCGTCTATTTTCATGAGGTGTGCAACAGCCTGACCATATGACTTCATTTTTAATGTATTTTAGTTAGCAGATTTACAAAACTGTGCTAATCTCCCCTTCGGGGTCCTTTTCTAGTTCACTGCTGCTTTGCTTCTGTTGTCTTTGAATTGGTGTCATAGAAGTTTGACCATTTGCACTGCAATATTATCGACATCAGACTTTCTTAAAAGGCAAATGTGTTCAAGGGTACCAGACCAGCATGCGTGTTGTTCCTTGACATTCACAGGGTTTTGCACTGTGATTTCTTCCCCCAGGGGGTAGAATGTGATCATGGAGTTCTTCTGCAGCATCCGGGAGGCAGTTTAGGGAGAAGATTTGGCACAGATGCTTTTGGCCCCGCCAACACATTCTTTTTTTTTTTCTTCATTCATCCTACTTACCAAATCTGTCCTCTTCCTCAAAATAAAACTCAAGTTAAAGATAAATTATTTTCACACAGTGGAGGAGACCCCTACACCAGGAGACCCTGGTGTAGGGCTTTTGCAGACTATATAAGAATCCTTTGATTTTTATGATTTATAATCAAATCAGCATATAGATAAAAACATACATGCACACTCAGTTGCACACAAGCACACACACGCCACAGTACCTCTTTCAACATGTACTCTAGCCTGGTTTACTGTGAGACAAGAAGAGGAGCGGATGCAGTAGAGCGAAACCAAGAAGGTCGATAGGGAGAGCAAAAACTGAGAACCGGAAAGAGAGGGATGGAAGCAGAATAAAAAAATAGGGGAAAAGGGGGCTACAGAGAGAGGGTGAGAGAATTAAAAGGAAGGAAAATAAGGGAAGAAATAAATGGCATGCAAGAGACCATTGAGAGGAAAGGTATATGGGAAAAATAGAGGGAGAAAGACACAGTTGTTGGTTCATGCCTACATGAAAAAGGTGTTGGCATGCCAGTCAGCAAAGTTCAGACATCAAGAAAGTCCTCTGTAATGGAAAAAGATACAGATAAAGCGAGAGGGAGCTGTAAAGCTTTATGTTTATTGCTCAAAGCAAATGCAGCAGCGCAGCATTCACAGTGTCTTCTCTTTCTGTTGCTCTCAGTCTTTCCAGATCATGCGTCTCTTTTCTTTCTTATGCCCTTCAACACCTTTCATCCATCCATCACCTTTCTGAAGTTGACAGGGAGTGATTTACTCAGTGTCCCTGTAACTTTTCTAATAGGTCAGCGTGTACTCAGTAGCGGCGCAGCTTCCTTTGTTATGTGAATTTGGTCACTGTGACATAAAGCGTATATTTAAATACATAAGACTATGCAGCGTATTGATTCACAGAGTTCGGATTTTCATGAGTGGTTTCTAGTTTTTATAGAATCGGGGTGCATCCTTTACACTAAAGAACTGCAAACGGAAACATCCTATTCTATAGAAACTCCAGGAGTCTGTGACATCACACAATTCACTTATTTCTCCTGGATATGGTGAAAGATATCTTTAGAATGTTCAACCAGAGGCTTAAAAGTTTTTATTTGAAACAAAGTAAAAAGTTTTCTGAAGGGTAAAAAAAAGGTGCTTGCCGGAAAAGAGCTAACAGTTTTCTTCATGAATATAAATTAACATTAAAAAAAATCTATTCCACTCTGTCTTATCTCTCACAGTGGGATGGCGTGGGCCCCTTTCCAGACACGGCGGAGCCCCCCAAAGGAGTTCAGATGCTGTGGCACCCCACCATCGTCAAGCCCTACCTCACCCTGCTTTCTGAATGCTCAAATCCTGACACCCTAGAGGGTGCAGCTGGGGCTCTGCAGAACCTGGCAGCAGGCAGCTGGAAGGTAGCACTAGATTTAAGATGTTTTCCAAATTGTTTGTCTCGTTATATTTTCTTTATTTGAGTAATCATTTCTTTATCATGTTTAAATTGTAGAATTTATAATTTACCTGTTGCCAAGAGCTACATCGCGCCCAGGTATACGTAGCAAACCGTATGGTGTCTTCTGGCTCCATAGGCTTGACAGATATTGTGTTATCCAACCACATAAATAAAGTTAATGATTTTTGAAGTAATGATCTTTTTGCTCGCTGCAGCATTAAAATATTTTGAGCTCAGTCACATGTTTTGACATCTTCTAATGTAATGTAGTGTTGCATGTTAATCAGGAGCAGTGTAATTGCTATAATAATGTAAATGCTCCAAACCTGTACACAGGGAGTAGAACCAAGGTTCAACAGCAGCCAACTGATGGAGGCCGCTGGATGGTAATAATGTATGAGTCACGTCATATTGGAGAGCACTGGTGGGGGCAGCTGTAGCCTTGAGGGAGGTTTATATAAGGGTAAAAGGCAGAAAGTGTGTGGGTATAATCTTGGCTTGACCTTACTAAAATAAAAAAATAAAAAAGAGCTGCACCAGACATCATTGGTCATAAATAGACTATGTGAGAAACTTAATGGAAGTATTTACGTGATCCAAAATCTGCAGTTTATGAAAATTTGAACTTACGAGGGAGTGACAGACAGGGGAGACGCTGTGAGGGTATGCTTCGGCAATCCTGTAGATGTGTGTGGGATGTGTTTGTAACTCATTTTGATTTTGTATTTCCATTGACAGTAGAGTAGACAGACAGTCGGAGCATGACAGGTATAGAAAAGGGGGTCTCTAGAATAATCAAGGGTGGAGGAAATGATGGGGGGTAGGTTGTCTTCAGGGAATCACACTGTCTATTTTTTTCAAGAGCCTAACTCTATGCACGAATGTGTGTGTGTGCGTGCGTGTGCGTGTGCTTTGTTGTGTCTTCAGGTTCACTGTCAGTATTCTTATAATTAGATTAGAGCTGCTAACAGTTTCTGGAGAAGGAGTGTTGGCGTGCTCGAGGCGCACACTCCAAAAGCACATGATCATTTATAACGGGAAAATATTTTCTAAAATAAACACATGAGCCATAGTTTGTAAACAATACTGTGTTTTAACCTTTACATACTCTGGGAAGATAAATTATTAATGTGACAGAAACTTTCAGCCTTGCACTTTACCCACTTATACCCATTCTTGGGTGTTTCAGTTCTTCCCCAGTTGTCTGCAATTGACCTGTAAGGCAGATCCATTTGAGCTGTTCAGGGTTGAGTGGGCCATTTGAGGGTACCTTGATAGTTGTTGAGGGAAGATAGAGAGGTCTCCGAGCTTAAAACTCTTCTGTTTGGTTCATCTAATTCTCCCTCTCACAGTATATTACTTGTGACACATCGTAATGCGTGAGTCGCTGAATATAACATCTCCCATTTGACCACTGAGCTCTTTCTGCCTCGTTTACCTTTTACCTAAACTACGTAAAATCTATGGAGTGTAAACAATGTTATATAAAGCTCCCATAACCACATTGTTAACCAAAGCATTGTTATAAAAATTTCATGCTGCAGTCTTTTGTGTGTGTGTGTGTGTGTGTGTGTGTGTGTGTGTGTGTGTGTGTGTGTGTGTGCGTGCGTGTGTGTGTGTGTGTGTGTCTGTATGTGTGTGTGTGTCTGTGTGTGTGTGTGTTTTTAACATAGTACTAATTGACTTGTATTTTGCTGGTGTTTTGTGATGGCCTGACTCCTATTAAAAAAAAGTTAATGTTGGCGTTTGAGTGTAAATGTACTCCTTCTTTATGGTCATTTAATGTTAACACTGTGAAACTGTCTTTCTTGTGTTGCCCTGTCAGTGGTCAGTGTACATTCGGGCTGCTGTGCGTAAGGAGAAGGGCCTTCCCATCCTAGTGGAATTATTGAGGATAGACAACGACAAAGTTGTGTGTGCTGTTGCCACTGCTCTCAGAAATATGGCCTTGGACATCAGGAACAAGGAGCTCATTGGTGAGTACTGATAAAGAGTTTTCCAAGGGCTGGTGGAGAAACTGTCCTTTTAGATGAAATCATTCCTTTGGTCAGTGGTCCTTTGGATGCCTTTCATTAATTTAATCCCAAATGACATTCTCATATTGTTGTTCTACTGTGTGTAGTAGCCATGTTAGCCAAGTTTAGATTGTGCAATTAAGTGCATATAATGAGCTAAATATTTAACTAAGAATAGGTACTTTACTTTTTTCATTATCATGTAATAGACAATTTGGAAGTATCCTACTTAAGGAGAACATATAAAACATATAACAGTTTGGTTTGTTGTGCTCTCTGTAAGGTACAGAGCAAAATCATAGCTTTTCTAAATTATTATATTATTTATTTTACTGGAGACAGGGTGTGTGTGTTTTTTGTTTGTTTGGTTCTTGTTTTTTTTTGGTGTGACAAAATTAGACTAACAAATAAAGTGCAGTGAAATAAAGAGTTGGTTGATATGTATGTGAGAGAGAAGGGCTGAACAAAGCAGGAGAGTGGGAGAGAGCAGAAGAGACAAGCAGATCAAAGGCTTGATTTTGGCTTTGAAAAGTACACTGTGGTAATGAGTGAGCCTCAGTCAGTCTGGTAGCATCAACACATCTAGGGAGTAGAGATCGCTTCTTAACCTGATGCATTAAGACACTTGTACTGTACATTGTGTGTGTGTGTTTGTTTGTGTTTGTAATTTCTGTTTCCCAAAGAGGTGTGTGTGTGTGTGTGTGTGTGTGTGTGTGTGTGTGTGTGTGTGTGTGTGTGTGTGCGTGTGTGTGTTTCTGCCTATATGTGCCTAAACAGACACCACACGTGAACATATCCACGCATGTACCCATTAATGCATGTGTGTAATATCACTTCTCTGTCTGTACTATCTTGGGTAATCTTGGCTTCCTAATGGGCTCAGTGGTTCCTATAGCAACCCTGCTACCTTTTTTAGTTTGAGACAAGGGGTCTCTGGTGCTTCTGTGGTTTTGCAGAGTGTTGTTAGAACAACAGGGATTGCCACTGGCAAAGCTCAATACGCCCCCTACTGTGACGGTCTGGCTGGCACACAACAGGGGATTACAGATAATTGAAGCCTTAGCATGCAGACATCTGAATGAATCTGAATGATTTTTGTTTTATTTCATTGCTGTTGTTTGCTCAGTACACCTGCAGATGTATCATCAGGTAATTGGATGGCAGTGACCTTACAGCTAAATTAATTTGTATCACTGTGAAAAACAATCAAGGACCTTTGCGTGCCAATGTTTTTTGTTGCTCTCCACCTATAGCAGCAGTAGAAGACACTATCCATCCATTTTCTTCCACTTATCCAATTCGGGGTTGCTGGGGAATGGAGCCAGTCCTAGCTGTCATAGGGCAAGACTCAGGGCACACTCTGGACAGATCATCAGTCTATTTATTGTAGGGCTAACACAGAGGGACGGACAACCACTAACGATCACATTCACACCTATGGCCAATTTAGTATCAACAGTTACCCCAGCAATCACGTATTTTGACTTTAGGAAGCGGCTGGAGTACCCAGAGAGAAGCCAGGCACAGGGAGAACATACAAACTCCACAAAGAAAGGCCCCAGCTGGCCAGTGAATTTGAAGCCAGGACCCTCCCGTGTTAACTACTGTACTACTGTGCGGCCCAATACCTCAATACCTCATTTGCAAATAATTTAAACCCTGTATTTCAATAAAAGTATTACAAACACATTACATTGCAGTTTATAGACTGAAATGATTAGAAATACTGAAATATAAAAATATTTTATATTAATTGCTACATCTATTAGCAGAGTGATGGTACAATAACTCTGTTTAGCTATCTTAAATGATTTGAATAATTAGATAAATCATTAGCATAAATATCTCGTGGTGAAGGTTGTTAAATAAAGTAGAAGGGATAGTAAGTGTTTGTGGCACCCACTGACAAAAAAGTCTCGAAAAAGCAGGGAAGATGGGGGTAGAGAGAGCAAGTGAAACAGGAGAGGGAATAGTCGGGGTTGAGCCTTTGCTCTTGGCAAGGTGTAAGTTGATACATGTTGACAGAAAAGAGGCAGAGGCCAGGCACTCCTGAGACAAGCCCCATTTGGCCAGTGTTCAAAAACTTTATTCACTACAGCGACTCTAACCTCTGATTCAGACACCTTTTTTTTAACTTTACACCACACACTTCAGTAAAACAACAGCTTAACCTGAAGCGACAAAGTGATTTCACACAGCTGTTTGCTCTTGTCTTTGTGAGATCAAAGTTCCACCCAGTTATAATATCATTTTGCATGGCCAATCTAGAGAAAATCAGACCCAAAACCCAAATCTTCAGCTTATAAGACTTGTGTCATAAGCTGTTAGCGCCGGTAAGTTTGGCAGCATCACCACGGGGGAGTGGTAGTTTGCGTGAGAGCTCAGCAGTGTGAGCCGAGATGAGAATCATCTTTCGCATACAATAACCTCCGTGTCACATCCTCTGGAAAGCACTGTATGATTGGATAGCAGGGAGACAAGCAGGAGGGAAGGCGCAGGACTTGAGAAGGGCTGAAGAAAAAAGCATAGAGGGGCCAAGTCAGGCTAGGATGGAGCAGCGAGGGAAGGCAAATGAAACAGAAGAGACAAAAAAAAGAGACAGCTAAGACCTAACTGCATATGTATGCTTATATTCCAATCCCCCTGTAATGTGATTTAGTAGCATATTGATGTCGCAGAGAATCATTCTTCTCATCTGTCAACGTTTTTGTCTCTCTCCTGATTTCACCTCCTTCATAGTTTGTGATTTGCATAATGTACTGTACGCCTGTGTAGCAATAAATGAGTCCCATTCACTGCTACACTGTCTGTCAGTGCAATTCCTCCCCATTTACTTACAGATAGTAATTTGACACACATGAATTGGGAACAGCTCTTGAATGCCAAAGAGACACTATATCTCCCCCCCCCCCAAATACAGCAACATTTTAAACATAAACGCTGTGCTTAAAACCAAATCCAAATGTCTGTGCAAAAGTGATGAATACAAAAATTTGTTTAAGATATCTAATAAGTGAATGTCCCTGCACATAGTGACCCGCTCCAAATGCAAACTCTAATTGAGTTTCAGCACGAGCGTTTAATTCAATTTGATTCCAAACACAAATTCCTGATGCAGTTTCCTATAATTGGAATTTTAAAAATGAATGAATTAAACCCATTAAACCAATGAATTATATTTTTTAGCAAAGACTGTTTTAGTTTTTTTTTAAGCATTGAGACTTTTTTGAACTCTTTATAGTGATATTGTGCACATACAGTACATTCAGGAAGAGTCGCTGTTTGCTTGAAGCAGAGAGAGTACAAAAAAGGCATGAAAAAAATTTTTAAAAGTCAGCTTTGTGAATACCAGATTCGCTGGCTTCCTGTCTGCATCTGGACTAGAGTAATTGACCCCCAACATCAAACAAAGCTCTCCACTTGAAAGTGGCTCCAAAGCACCTCTCTGACATGAATCAGCGGGTGCTTGTTGTGGTGCACACCTTTGCTTTATCAGGATGTTCTCTTGTTTGTGAGGTGCAGAAGCTCCTTTTCAAACCCCCTGGACTTAATCAGTCTGATACAGTGATAACATTCTGCTATGCAGACATAGGTCCGTGTCCTCGTGGCTTGCTGTAAACAGTGCATGTCTGAAACAGTTTGCAGATGATAAATTGTACTTCACTCAGATTGCAATAATAAAATCAGGACTACTAGTTTATATGAATAATTATTAATGATGATTTCCTCATCTTCTCTTCTTCCACTTCTATTCCTTTTTCTTTGTCCTCTCCTCTCTAACCGCACCTGTTATTGGCTTAAGCCTCTCCTCCCACTCTCCTCCACTCGTTTTCACTATACAATGTTGTGCCCACCTTCCTCTCTTTCACATGAATATTACACCCCTTTTTTCTCCATCTCACACTACTCCTTTCTTTCTTTTCCTCTCCACTTTCCCCCCCTCTTTCATTTATCCCACTCCCACACCACCTCCTCCTCCTCCTCCTCCTCCTTCGTCTCATCTCCGTGTAGTTTCAGACATGAGCTCATAACGCCTCACCTTCCCTCTGTTGCAGTCTCCTGCTCTTTGTGTCTCGTGTTGATGACATCAGTGCTGGGGAGTGTTACTGTGGAAACCAATGTAGTGCGCCACAGGGATGTCACTAATTGCATGATTGCAAGAGCGTGTGTAGGCGTCAGTGTGTATTCGCTCGAGGTCAGCTTCTGAAAAAAAAGTGAAAGGTGTTGACAGCTCACCGGTTTTAAGCCTCGAATCTAAACATTTTGTTCCAGGACTCTGACGATGTGGTACCCTGCCTGATCGCACTAAGCAGGGAGGGGAAATTACATTACATGCTTCCTTCTACTTTGTGCATTCCCAGCCAAAGCAAATATTTATAGATCACCACAGAATGTCCATTTTGTGTTTTCCTCTCCCACGCCAATTTTTACATATTTTTCCATCCCTGCTGTCAACAGACTGCACAATGGTAAGCACAAACAACTTTGCAAAGATAGCAGGCTGAAAGACAGTGTGGACATGTACGCTGACTCACACAAAGTTGACACACACTGTCCCTGTTGCAGCAGCACTTTATGAAATTTTTCTGTCGCCTTTGGGATGAATCTCTCGTGTGCGAGGGTCTGGCATGTCTTTTATCAGCACGCTGGCATTCTTTGTCCTCTGCCAGACTGGGAGCATGTCAAGAAGAGAAATAGAAACGGAAAGCAACAAACAGAAGAGAGGGAAGGAAAATACTGTTTGGTGATTATAAGATTTTCAGGTTCTTACAGTTATTACTCCAGGATTGGGTTCATGTTTAGATGATCTTTGAAGCTGCACACGTAACTTCAGTTATGCTCAGTATTTTCTTTTTAATGACATTCTTTTCTTCTTGAAAATGTCTCTGAAGAGACCTCCCACTGTTCATCACTGAGATTATAGCAAAGCTTTATCTACCGATTAAAGTAAATTCATTCTTTGATCTCTGTCACACCGAGTGTGTTTATGTTTGAGTGTCTATGTCTTTCCAAGCAGGCGTTTTCTTTATGCATGCAGAATGTCTTTAATAAAACCACAGGTTCCTCACAAGTGTGGGGGGGCAGCCCTGCCTTTCCTCCCACTATCCCTATCTAACGCTTTCTCTGTCTCGCTTTCTCCCTCTTCCACAATTTAAACTGTAAACTCGTCAACTGCAGACATCAAAGACAGACACAAAGGCGTAAGATATAAATGGTGTGAAAAACCAAGCGCAGGAAGGCAGAATAGTTTATTATTTGGAAGCAACAGCATGCCACTTTCCAATTTACCTCCATTTCTGACCTGTTAAACCCGTTGTGTTTCATGTCTGTACTCTCCGCTGCAGCTTATTTATTTATTTGGAAGTTAAAAGGAATGCACTTCCCTTTGCGGTGGGGAAATCAGTCAGTCTTTCCAGGTTATTCATATTTATTTCTGCTTAATGAAGATTTTGATCATTTGGCTGCAGGGTGCATGCGATTGCTACTTCCACTTCTATGTGGGCATGAACTTCAGTTCATGTGCTTTCCAAACAAGCCATTAACCAGAATTCATAGGACTGGCATTTTTGCGTGTTTGTAATTTGAGTAAGAAAATCTGTATTTTTTTTTTTGTCAATAATCATATCCCATCTCCGAATGACAGTATTAATATTTACTGATGTCTCCAGGGTTTGTGTGTTGATACAATCTTGGTGTGTAGTCATATACTGAATTTGAGATGTGACCGTCTGGCATCTAAGGATGTTACCCTCATCACGTGTAAGATTTCAATAAAGGAATATCCTATCTGAATAGAGACCCACACCCTGTTGCTTTGAATATAGCACCCCCTGTCATTGAGGTGATGTACTGCTGATGAAATCACCCTTGAGACGCTCATTTAAATCACAGAGAGACACCGAAGAATTGGTTCTATCACAGAATATTTGTATAGTGTCTACTTTCCCTATTTAGACTGCAGTTGTCAGGCACCATAATAAACTCTTCAGTGTTGCATGTGTCTATATTTGTAAGGTGTATTCATTTTCCATCTAGTCTAAAAGTCTTCACAATGAGCCGTTTAAGAAAACAGTTATCACTGTGATAAGTCATGTTTGATTTGTAAACTTTCACGGTATCGTTAGCTTTTATTCAGCCCATAACATGCTCAGAAAACACAGAAGAGCTTTAGAAAAATAATGTTGCCAGAAGCTTTTGATATCATTAAGCATACATCAGCCCACCTTAGGGACCCCAACCCAGTCACTGATAACTGTGTATTAACCATCCTTTATCCTCAGACAGCCGGACGCCACAACCAATCAAGCCGCTTCATCTTTCCCCACATCTCCCTGAGACAATTACCTCCAATTTTACTTCAATAACACTTTCCCTTCTCTGTCAGTAAACAATCAAATCGCTCCATTGTTGAGGGTAATTGGATCTCTTTAAATCAAATCAGCCATTATGGCCCTGATGAAGCACGCCCTGCTCAGCGGGAGTTAGCGACACATGAGGGAATGCAGCACAGGAATACATTACCAGCTCTGCCTCCCAGGTGAAGATAGCTATATTGGAGGAGTTTTGTAATACAGGTTTATTAGACTGTGCAGTGATCAGCACAGGGCTTGTTTCCCTCCTTGAGGACATGTTCTGGGTCTAGCTCACATTTCAGTGACAAAGGAAGCAGATGTAAGAGTAAAGGGGCGATTGCACGCTAGCATGCAGAGATGCTGTCTGTGCCACACCAGGACTTTAAAATAGAATGAGTCACAACCCACTCATAAAAACTAAAATAAAAAAAAAATCTGAATTTGCTCCTTACCATCTTTTATTTCTTTTGTGTATATGTGTACTTATGATCACTGGGAGATTACATGAAACATTGTTACATGAAGTTCCTGCCTTTGGCTCGGCTTCTGATTGTATGTACTACAATATGGTGAGTTATTAAACACATTTATATCTGTACTCATTCAAACCATTTCTAATTATCTCTCATCTAAATACCCAAGACTTACGAGAGATGGATTGTATACTTAGTAGTAAGTAAACTCCAGCACTTTAACAAGCAGAATCTTCAGCAGGGTAATGAGCACATCAAAAGATTAAACTATAAAATGTGTTGAATTTTGTACTGACATTAGGAAAGTGCAGCAACTCCCTCTCATTTATATTAATCTATAATTCATCAATAAGCCTCATGTAGGCTCTGGGTATCATATGTCTCAGTGTAGGAAAGAGGCCAGATTTTATTTGGCTAAAGTGGTGTGTCTGAGCGTAGCTTTGCTTTAATTTAGGCTTTGAGAGTCATTTCCTCATACACTATTAATATTTGTTTTATGATAAATGCTGTGAGCTGATAAAAACACAATAAAGCTCCCCAGAGACAAAACATTATCTCTCAAAAATTGGATTCAAAATATAATATTAATATTGTCTTATTTATTTCACATCAAAACAGGTAGCTTGGAAGAATCACCCCCCCCCCCCCCAAAAAAAAAAAAAAAGCGAAAAAAAAACCAAAAA
>VUQK01029698.1:0-12590 GCA_015106715.1 Bujurquina vittata | reverse complement strand
CAGGGAAGGGTAGGAAACACCCCCCCCCCCCCAAAAAAAAAAAAAAAAACGGAACAAACAAATCAAAAACTGAAGCAAACAAACAGAAAGCCAGATAATGAGCACCGTCTCTTTAGAGATGAGACGTGTATTGGTGTGTATGCATAACTGTATGCGTATGTATTGTCTGGGGGGGGGGTATTTGTGTGTATGGAGGTTTTCTGTCTTAGCACTCAGTGATTATCAGGAGGCAGCCTCTTCCTCTAACAAGACTGTTATTAGAAGGGTTGGAAATAATGAGGGCCTCTCCGTTTGATTCTTCAGCATTGCATCCGTCTCAGTGTAATGTATATGTAAGCAAAACATTCTCTTTCTTGCCTGAGTTTCTCCGTCCTTGAGTCATTATTTCTGATCATCTCCATCTTCTTTCCTTTCGCTCTCTAATATAGGAGACTACCCTTCCTCTTCCAACCTCTCTCCCCCTCTCATTCCTTATAATCTTCTCATTTCTACTGTTGGTCATGAATGAAGCGTTAATGAGACTAACAGGGATCTGCGTGGACACGCCTGTGTATACAAACAAACACACGCACACACTTATGCGAGCACATTTTAGGCATATGCCGTATGGCAGCTTATCAGCTTATCTGTCTATATGCAGAAAATATGTAGATTAACAGACTCAGATATATTCTCATTTTGTCGTTGCTGTTATTACCTGCAGTCAGTCACTTGATAAATTAGTCACTAAGTTTATCATGCAGTCAGTCACTGAAGGAGTAAATTATCTGTCTGTCAGACAGTCAGTAAATAAGCCATGCAGTCAGGCAGTAAATAATTGAGTCACTCACTCAGAATTTAGTCAGATCATTAAATAAAGCAGTTCACCAGCAAATTAATCAATCATCAGCCAGCAAATCAGTCAAGAATTAGTCTGTCTGATTCAAGTCAGTCAAATAATCCGTCTTCATCTTGATGCAGCTTAACTGTGTCTTCACAGCCAAAAGACAATGACCACTTAACCTCTGTTCAGCCCTGCTGGCCTGTGATAACACTCGGCCAATTAACTCACAACTCCATGCTTACAGATGGATCTTCTGTCTGTGTGTGTGTGTGTGTGTGTGGTAAATGGAAAGGTACTTATAAAGTGCTTTTCTACTCAATTTTGAACACTCAGAGTGCTTTCTACTACGAGTCTCATTCACCCAGTCACACACATAAGGCCCTTTTTTCTAACATTTGCAAACTCACACTCGGGGATGCATCAGGCCAACTTGTGTAATAGTAAAAGTGTTTGATAGAAATGCTTGTTGTGTAAAATCATCATTCTTCTTTTTTGTGTGTCAGTGCGCCCTTACTATATACTATACTACACTGCTCAGAGAAAAATGTAAGGAAAACACATCAGATCTCAATGGGGGAGTAACGTGTTGGAATGTAAAGATGCAAAATCATTTGATGGAAATGAAAATGATCAACCTACAGAGGGCTGAATTTAAAGATACCCTGAAAATCAAAGTGAAAAAATTATGCTGCAGGTTAGTCCATTTTGCTGAAATTCCATTGCAGCAGCTAAAAATGGTACTCAGTAGTTTGTAAGGCCCCCACGTGCTTGTATGCATGCCTGGCAATGTGCTCCTACAGAGATGAGAGATGGTCTCCTGTGGGATATCCCCCCAAATCTCGACCAGGGCATCACTGAGCACCTGGACAGTTTGAGGAGCAACCTGGCAGCATCGGATGGACCAAAACATAATGTCCCAGCGGTGCTCTATTGGATTTAGGTCAAGTGAGCTTGGGGGCCAGTCAACCAGTCAATGGAATATATATATATATATATATATATATATATGCTTTGCTTTGCTGTTTATTTCAGAGACTTGCTAGGCATAATAGAAGGGAAGGATGTCGGACCTACCTGGATAGGCTGTGATGGATTGGTCGGGGTAAATCATTCAATATAATGCACAAAAAATTTTGATAAACAGTGAATAAAGAATAGACAGGAAATGAGAAAGAGATATACGGTTTAGTCTTCGCTCCAAATGAATTCCACACCCGAAGGAACCAATCTCTTTTTGTCTATAGTGTTTTACTTTAAATTCATTTTTTTCACTAAGATTGAATAACTCCAAAATAAAACCATGGATTTGCAAAAGACTGGACCTCTGATACAAAGTAGGAGTTATGTTGAGTATTTGGTAGTTTTATACTGTACAATCAAAGTGAGTTGTTTAGAAGCTTCTTTTTAAAAAAAAAAAAAAAATAATAAAAATAACACTTGGTCAAATCCAAAAGCACTTTATAGCAAATTGAGTATTTTGGCCTGAGTTTTCTTCACTGCCAGAGCGGCTGTAATGGCCCGCTTGAAGATGATTCAACAGTGGATTTAACCGCTAACAGTAGCACTTACTGTTTTCATCTGATCCAGCACCTGTGGGAGACTTGCACTTTATGAATTTTAAAGGGATAGATGAGTCACATCGGGAAGCTGTTCATTATTGAGCCGTGTGTACAAAGACAGTGGCGTGCTTTGTCACTTCCAGCAAAACACGTCATAAAGGGGGTACACACTGAGTCATCCTTGTGAAGATGTTCACTTGATTGAAGCGTACCTCTTTGTGTGCTCTGGAGCAAAAGGCTAACCCTCATCTTTCTGTTGGTTGACTTTGTTAAAAATTAAGCACATTTCAACTATTATTCATTATTCAGTGTTCACCCCTGTGTCCAAGTTGATTGCTCTTTACATGAAACATGACCTGTGGGCTATGTCTCAAGGGTTCAGCCTGACTCAGGCGTAACTGATGGCTTTTGTGATGGTCAAGGCATTTCCTACTCTTTGGCTACTGCCTGTGTTTGATTCATGTCCCCCACCATCTTAGCACAATTCCTCATCTGTTCAATCCCTCTGCTTCTTCTCGTCATCACATATTTGCTCTGATAACTCTCGATCTCTCTGATATTGACCCCCCGTTCTTAGTCGTCCACAGTGACTTTCTGAATAGATGATTCACAAATTATTGGTGATGTAACCATGGCTCACGTAAACTATAGATAACTTACACAAGAATGTTACTGACTTCCTCTGTTTTGGAGCTTAAATTACAAGTATTGTTGGCAGGTTTGCACCCCTAGATTTTAAATACTTTCATCCCCATCTGTTTCACTTTCTCATAATTCATCCTCCTATCTGACATCTCATATACTTCTTAATTACACCATCTTTCTGGTGCTTCCATCTCTCCAATTCTTTGAATGTCATTTTTTTAATATGCCAGCCTTTTCACCGAAATACCAGAAGTCACCCCTTTTATTGGAATTTCAGCGGTCCCGAAATTAGTGTATACGTCAGAGGATTTGCAGTGTGCCCTCTCATGCTGAGGCTTTACGGAGTTTTAGCTGCTAACTGGTTGTACATGTTGTCCACGGTGACTGCCATTCAGATATGCTTCCAGCAAAACCATGTGAAGATTAAACATTAATAAGTATTTCTGTCCCTTCCTTTCACTTTCTCCACACACATCAGGTAAATATGCAATGAGAGATTTGATCCATCGGTTACCAGGCAGTAGCAGCAGCAACAATAATACAACCAGCAGTGGGACCTCTGTGACCACAGGCCCTCCCAGCAAGGCCATGTCGGACGACACGGTAACTGCCATCTGTTGCGCACTGCATGAAGTCATCACCAAGAACATGGAGAACGCAAAAGCTCTACGTGATGCCGGCGGCATCGAAAAACTCATCGGCATTGCCCGCAGCAAAGGAGACAAGTAAGTGAGCGCGAATTTTGAAATAATGTCTGCAGGACAACATGTGTAACTTGTGTAAAAATCTAAAATTGATAAACTTTTTTTAAATATATATTAGAAAGATTTCATTTTTAAGATTGTCCTTTTTCAGCTTATATTGATGATTCCATTAAATTATGGATCAAATCTATAATGTAAGCAGAGCCAATAGTCCAGCTGTACAGCTTGCTGTGATGCACGTCTAAACTACCAGTCAGACTGCAGTATAATTAACCTGAAACCTTAGCTCCTGTTTGGAATCCTTTTTATTATCATTATTACTTTAGCTTAGCTATTTGGGATCAGTTGGTCCTGATAAATATTTAAAAAAAAAATAAGTTTCATCTTTGAACAGACAATGGGTTGAGTTTACAGCATTTACAGTGTAAGGTACAGAAAAGCCAATATACACATACATGTATTACATACAGTATGCAATACAATTTTTCCAAATTAAAGCAGGAAAGAATTCCTGTAACTTTCACAGCATGCATTGGCTTCACAGTAAATAGAGAAGAATATAAAAAAACTGTATCAAGGTGGATTGTTTGATTTCTTCCAATATGCCTCACAGAGAGAATTCTAATACTGCCACCAAAATATGCAAAAGGATCCGATTTAGATTGTGCTGCAGTTACTTTTACCTCAGGATAACACAACTAGATCTTAATAACAAGGAGCTTAAATCCTAGAATGTATTATAACGGCCTCAGTGTTGTATTGTTACCTGTCACAACATCACTCAGCCCAATTTAGTCAGTAATGACCAGTGCCTTGATGTGGCCACACCTCTATCATTCAGCCTGCCTTCTCTATCACCATTCATCTGCAAAAGACAGCTGGAAAACAACAAGCACAATGCAATCAAAATATAACTCCACGAGAGACTGGGTAGGGTGTTCTCCCTAGCTGCTATGGCAACCAGTAGGTCAGGGGTTGCCATGACACCGGAACGTTATCAGACGGAGGTCAAACGATGATTTATTGTTATGATAAGGGATTCAGTCTATTTGTGGAACTGTGCTCAAGGGCACCATTACAGAGAGGGATGAGGTACTGAAAGAAACCTCCATAAATGCAGATTTCACGGTGAGTGTAGTTATCTGCTAATAGCCCACACATCTTTATTTTCTTGGGGAAGGTAAACTGAGAATAAAAGCTCATTATCAGTAATACCACGCTACTTTCACACAGTTACACAGTGGATTGGGAAATGCCCTTTACAGTACAACTATAGGCAACAATTAATGGCGGTTTGTCAACTGAAACATTTCCAAAAAGGCATATAATACCATTATAAATACTGGTTAGAACCTAAGTCAAAGTATATCCATGCCATATTAATAGCAACATGATTACGAAAGTTCCCAATTTTTTTGTTTCATCTTCTGAAGATGTGTACCTCACAGCCCTTTTTAATAAACCTGTGCTTTTCCTGCTATTACGTGTCAAAATGTCTGCTGTGTAATCGTAATCTGGCACGGATCAATGCTGCTTAAGACACCAGTGCTCCCAGTGTTCATTGAAGACTCTTTGCAGTCGTAAATCCCTGGATTGACAATCATATTTAAATATAATTTTCCTGATCTAACAGTGAGGCTCAGCACGCTGTTTCTCGGGAATCACTTTATTCATGTGTAACTAATGCAAGTGCAGTGGTTTACTGGTGATACCGTCACAGCATTGTTCACTCGTCCAAACTCTTCTTGTTCTTTTTAGTGTGAAATTGTAAAACTTGGAGTGAAGCTTGTTTTGACAGGGAGTTTTGTTTTGGGCAAATTGAAAATGAGCATACCCCTGCTTCCCTCTGGAGCTGTTGGAAGGGCAGGGCTTATGAACTGACTAACTAGTATCATTTTTCACGTGAGTGGCAGGGCTGGGTCCATTAGCATGGTAGAGTGGGTCATTTTAAACTCATCTGAAAACTGTTTGTGTGCAATGTAAATTGTTCTTATTGTTGTCTTAGTGTTAAAGCAAGTGCTCCCGGGCTGCACGCATCTTGTGCAGCTGGTAACGACAGGGGACAGGATGACAGAACTGGAGTCAGTTCTGAATAATTCTTCTTTCTCTGTCTCTCTTCAGACACTCAGCAAAGGTAGTAAAGGCAGCTTCTCAAGTCCTCAGCAGTATGTGGCAGTACAGAGACCTGCGCTCTCTCTACAAGAAGGTAGGTGTAGTATAAACTGTGTACTGGTGCTTTTGTGGTGTGTTTACACATCACAAATACATACATAAGCATATTTACATATCTTTACTACCTCATAGAAAATGATTTTCATTGCAGTGACAATAATTCAATTTATTGAGTTACTCTTAAGTGTGACGATACAATTTTTGTAACATTACACTGAAGTAGGCATGCTTTAAATAAATACAACTGGACCCCAGAATTGGCATAGTTACAACTTGTTCTGCTAATTTGTGCTTGACATCGAGAACAGAGAATCATTATTGTTATTATCATCATTAATATTTATTATTTTTCTCGTTTGTGCTCTATTATTTCAGCCAATTTCAGCCCATCTGCTTTTAATTAGAATATTAATATTTACATTCCCATTCACACATTAGCTCTGTTGCCTGCATCACTAGTAGAGAGGGAAGAACACATTAGGAGGACCGGTTGTTATACAGTTGAGCCAGGATGATGGTTATTAACAACTCAGCTAAAATCCACAAACAGGACCCTGGCATGGGTTCATAGGGTGGGGGTCATGTTTACTGCACTGTCGAACTGCAGAGGGTCCAGGAGGAGGTAAGCAATGGCACTGAGGTGGTGCAGTGCAAGGCATTCAGATGACTTCATTGTGACAAAAGTCAGGGTGATGGGTTGGTAGTCATTAAGTCCTGTGGAGTACTGTTTTATTTTATTTTTTTTTGGGGGGGGGGGTTGTCTGGTTTTTAGGGTAAGAAAGATTGTGGAGGTCTCGAAACAGGCTGACACATGGCGCGTCTACCGGGGAGATATAAAGATGTCTGTGAACACAGCAGACATGATCAACACGGTGCTTTGGGGTGGATGGAGACATAGAATCTGGCCCAGCTGCTTTGTGGGGGTTTGTCTCGTGAAGAGTCTGTTAACAGCTCTCTCCAGGAAAGGATGTCTCTTTCTCTGCAGGATAGAGACATCCTTGTGTTGGGGAGGAGGGGGCTATGTGATGGGCCCAGGACCTGCTTTAGTGGGATAGGTGGAGCTGGTGGGCTACAGTAGCACTGATGGATTGGTTAAAAGTGCACGTGTCAGGCATGTCCCATCATTCAGGCCTTTGGCTGGGTGCAAGCTGTTAGTGGAATGGGAGGATTTAAGCTTGCAGTTTGAGATCTGTCTCAATTCTTTTCAGACAGAAGCAGAGTTTTGCCGATAAAAGCTGTTTAGCTTCTTTCACAGCTGTAGTGTCGCAATCCATCTTCCTGAACTCTTGTCTTCCAGACACAGAGTGACGTTTTCAAAGCTAATTCCTGCTAATCCAAATTGACATTTCCAGTTCTTCCCATAAGCAACCACTGTCAGTCAGCTGTTTTTGTAGTTAATAATTGCAATAGGTTTAATAAACCTGAACCTGAACCCGAACCCTTTGCCCTGACAGTGAGTAACCCAAATAAACACCTATAGTATTAGGAGTTTTGGACCAACATGTTAATGAAGGTTCCCACTAAACACACCATGTGGAAAAAGACAGATAATGTTGTATCTCTTGTTGCGATTCCAGTGCTTCAAAAATACTCACATAGAATGCATCACATGAAAACACACTTTGACAACATCACGTTCAAAGCGCAAATAACAAAATAATAGACTGTAATGGTAGCAGGCCATCAGCAGCAGACCATCAATTTGTTTGTTCATACATACAAACAAGAGCGGTGAAAATAGTAATTGTATACTGTAGTTTCTTAAACACAATGAGATTCCACCCTTTTTTTGGACTTAAAAAGACACTATAGCCAACTGACTACAGTATTGAGATTCAACACATAGCTGCTGATGTCATGCCACGTGACAAAAGTTGGTGATCTTTATTGGCTATTTACGTTTTTATCGACACCAAGGACTGTTGATGTTCTAACGTTGTGAGTAAATTGACCACAATTTTAAGTTTTGAATGACATGAGAAGTGGGAATGGGCCATTAGACGGTGATAAACACTATCATTATCCAAAACATACATACTGAAATTTCTTTTCTTTTGAAAGAATGGTGTTCATCTCTCCAAAACAGTTCTGGGGACTTGACAAATGAATTCCAAGTTACTTTATATTGTTTAGTTTAGTTTTTTGCTGTTGTTGTTGTTGTTGTTAGGTTGATACTCATGCTAAGCAGAGGTTATATTCATTGGGTGCTGGTTTTATTCAGAAGTTTGATTCTGTAAATGCACCAATGTGACTTACCAATAATGGATTTATGAGTGAAGTGATTTTATAACTAATTGACCAAAGTAGCTGTCCTTCTAAACAGACTCAAGGTTTCCACATTTATTCAACAGATGCTAGTCTTGGTTGTCTTTAGGTGTGTGACATTATGTTAGTGTCTTTTTATAAATTTAAAGATTTTATGTGTGCATGTGTTTGTGTAACCAAGCGCTTAAGTATATGGATCCCTGAGGAAATATATTTGCGAATGAAATTAGATTGTGTCTTAGCCCCTGATTGGTCACTTTTTTGTGCGTTGTACATAGTATACTGCCTCTTTGTGTGAGTCTGTGTAATGTCGCCTTGAGGTCAGTGCATCCCAAAAAAGAATAATGATGGGATTTTCTTCTGGGCACCATCGCAACTGAGCAACAACATTCACAGAGACAGGCAGATGTTAGACTCAAGCCTAGCCACACACACATACACACACACACACACGCACACACACAGACACACATACTTGCAAAATCTATTAAATTTAGATCATCATGAGGACTGAATGGTTTTAATGCTGCTGTGGTAAATGTGTAGCTCAAACAACAAAAGTGAAAACTGATTGTCGTTGTGTTTGTGTAAATCTTGAAGACATAGAGTTTTGTTTGTGACCGAACCCACTATCTCTTTCTCATGCTTCTCTGGTTGCTTTGACATGACAAATTCCTGCACACACCTGAAACTTGTTTAAAAGTAATAACAGATGTTCTGTTGCTTTCACTTGTCAGTAATGAGTGCTGTTGAGTGAATGTCTGCCGCCAAGGTTATCTGCCATTCAGCACAATAAAGCTTTAGAGGTGTAATCAACGAGTTGCAGTTTCCTGCTAGAACTTTTGCAGTTACTCATTCTGAGGAGGTGTCCTTGGCTTTGAATGTGTCCTTTTCCTCTTTTGCAAAAAGAAAGGAGAAAAAATTTATTTTATCTGCAAAAACAATGGTGTGTCTTCTTCCATTTCATAGGCAAATATTTACCATCAGCTTCTATGGGGCTTTTGTTATTAAGCATTGCACATCATTTGTGTCAATAAGGCTTTGAACCTTATACAATTTTTTTCCAACTACGGCCACTTTTCATATATTAACCATATATTTCTGACTTAAGTAGTGGAATATATATGACAAAAGTTATTTTATGGTTGGATTAAAAATATATTAAAAAAATAACTCACCTATTTTCTGCACAGTTTTAAAAGAAAATGAAAAGGTACCAAATTGTGCAGAAAATGTGCAAACATACATGGACATACAGTAACAGTTTGCACTTGAACAACAAGCTTGAAACTCAATATTTGGTACGGCTGCCATTGTTCTTCAGCACAGCGCTAACTCTTTGGCAGCTTTCTGGTCATTTCTTTAATTAGTCTTCAGGAATAGTTCTCCAGGCTTCTTGAAGGACATTCAAAGCTTTTCTCTGGATGTTGGTTGGCTTTTGTTTTGTCCTCTGCCAACATGATCCCACACAGGGGCCAATCCGTGACTAAGACTAATAGTGTTCCATTGTATGTTTTTATATTTTTGCTACATTTTACTACAATTTTAATTTGAAATCATCACTCCATAAGACCTGCTGCCATTGATTTTCAGTCCAGTTCTTGTGTGATGGTCCATACCTCAGTCTTTTCTTCCAATTTCCCTTCCGTAAGAATGGCTGACAGCCACCCTTCCATTGACACCATTTCTGATGACGCTTCGGTGAACAGTAGATGGCTCCGGGACCTTTGCTGACTTTTCTAAAGAATTGGGAACAAATTCTGTGTTTTTATGATAGGCTGTTGGTAACAAAGTGCCTAGAGATACAATTTAAAATTGGTTCTTTGCTAAGTTGTCTGTTATGTACAGCCAAAACACTGATTCATCAGTGCAAGTGGTTCAATAAACAAACAAACAAACAAAACATTCCTCTGAAAATGGTCGGGTACAAGGACTGGACTAAGTGAAAAAGCAGCCATTGTCCAAAGAAAAACTTTGGGCAATGGCTGAAGAAGTGGTCTTGAGAACTATTTCTTAAGACCACTTTTAAAAAATTACAAGAAAGTCAAGGGAGGAAAATATAAAGAAATGACAGGTAGCTCAAGACTTTTGTACAGTGCTCTATATGACCCACTGTGTAACCCTGCAACTTCCTTTCCATGATTGTTTTGTCATGGGCTCACTTTCCTAGGGTTAAGGTCTTAAGACATCTTGCTGTTACGCAAGTCACTTCAGGACAGGCTGCCCCATGGCATCAGTGTGTTCTCGCTTCATCCTGACAACTGTGTCGCTCTCTTCATTCGTCATCCTCTCATCCTTCAGTATTACGCAGAGCAGTATCCCCATGTGGCCCATTGGAGCCTCATCTGCTTCACACTTCTGTAATCATTGCCACTGGATATCATTACAGTCGACTGGATGGCATAACACTCCAGTGATCAGAAATGCAGTAGCTTTATGCAGCACTCAAAACCAACAAAGGTTGCTACAATTTTTATTTTGTGGGTTTTTTTAAGTCCCCACCCATCTGGGCCTCTCTAATTTTTATTTTTTTTTTGTCTGACAATTTTAATACAGACACATTTTAACTAAGGTGAATGATTAAAAAGCCAAAAGAACATTCCTAAAAGAAAAGAATAGTATGAAATTATTTTAAAAAATGTATCATCTGCAGTTTGTCTTATAATCTGTGACTGATTAACATCTGTAATGCAGTTGTTAATATGCAGTACAACTTTGATTAAATGCAGCAAACCAATTAGAATTATTTAACCTGCGCTTTTAAGTAGTTTTGTTAGTTAAGCTCCTTCATTATTCTATATACAGTCTCTCTAAAAATGGCCCTTAAAGAGTGATAGACACTATACCTTACTATTTACTTCATAAATTGCCTGGCTCATGACAAAGCAGTCTAATTTTGTAAGCGTGGAAATTGTTGTGTGAGACGATGCACACTGACTTTATCACCACAGTGCAGAACTCAAAATAAGTGACTTTACTGCTAGTATCCCTGCGTGACATATTAGGTCATGGGTGTTAGGTGCAGCAGAAATCCCGTTAGCCTCCAATCCAGACATGGATTAGCATATAGTTTATATGAGTGGAGTGGGATGTCTCTGCAAAGTGTATGTGAGCAAAAGCAAAGTGGCAAGAGAAAGACAAGAAAGGGAAAAGAGAGAGCGAGGAAAGAAAGAGAGGTGAAGTCATGATTTATTTTGTTTTTTTCAGTTCAAAAATAAGCATGCTGCAGTTTGTAGGTCTGGGAAAAAGAGAAAAGTGTAGGGTCAATAATGAGTCAGTTTGAGCTGTGTTGCCAAAGAGTTTTTTTTTTTTTTTGCTTTGAAGTCTTGAAGTAATGAGAGCATTTTCAAACACACTTTCAAACTGTGTTGAAGTTACGGGTGTGGGTAAATGTGTATGTTTTTGCAGCGTGTGTCTTTGAAAATGTGTGTTTTTATCAAAATGCAGTAAGAAGAGTTAATCACTTCCTACAGCAGTGCCATGGGAGCAGGCTAGACTGCGAGAGAGGGAGAAAGAAAAAAGAATTGCAATGGAGTGGGGGGTGCAGGGCTGCCCCGCAGTGTTTGAGCACAGTAAAACGAAATGCTGCAAGCCCATGAATAAACAGTAACTCCATATGAATGCAGCATCTGAGATGATTTGAAAGATCTGCTGTGCAGCAGTCATTAATAAACCAAAGCCAAAATTTGTTTGTACCAACACTAGCACTGACTTGAGGATAAATCATGTATAATACTCTCCAGAGTGCAGTAAAACTCCACTTTTACCAGAGTTTATTTGGACTATTTGACAGGATGTGTCCTCATTCAGTGTGTGTGTTTATGTTGCTGTGCATGTAGTGTTTCATCTACAGTTCTTGGAGTGTATCCACAGGTCATCTTTTAAGTAAACAGCAAATGTGCAGTACTGTTCAACTGGGGATTTCTAGAGAAAACAAGGAACTGAAACATGGTCACTTTGTAAATAAACCCATTCTTAATAGGGCCAGTGAGATCCGATTCTGACTCATTCACACAAACATATACACCCTTCTATTTCTGTCATGCATGCAGGCGCGCGCACACACACACACTCAAGGTAAATTCAAAATTTCATATTCACACTGTTACACTTTGTCATGTCCCTGTTCAATGCATAACTTCTGCTGGGTTGCTGTGCCTCATTTCTTGATAAATGATCTGTCTTGGATACTTAATCAGGCACATTCTCTCTCTTCTCTCTCTTCTCACACACACACACACACACACACAAATACACACACATCCACCCACATATTACATACAAACATCACAAGCACACACAAATCACCGGGGCAGATGCACACATGTTTAACAGATGGAGTTCAGGGTCAGCGAGATGCTGTGTTTGTCACACGTGTGACAGTTTTACAATATGTTCCAAGGATGTGTAATTCACTATGTG
>VUQK01029697.1:0-12052 GCA_015106715.1 Bujurquina vittata | reverse complement strand
CAGACCGCTGCCATTACTTTAAGGACCAGCGCGCTGAGCGCACGTACGCACATGCACACGCACGCACGCAGTTGCCCGAAGGCGCTCCCAGCTTAAACCCGGAGAGCGGAGAAAATGATTTCATATCAATCAACAAGGCTTTAAAAAATGACAAGAAAATGAAAGCTTATCTATAATTTCAGTTAGTTTTAGTTAGTTTTAGAAACTCACAATACAGTTTTAGTTAGTTACCGTTTTTTCCGTTTAATTATAGTTTTTATTTATTTCAGTTAACGACAATGTTTTTTCAATTTCAGTTTTCGTTATTTCGTTCGTTTTCGTTAACTATAATAACCCTGGTTCACACAGAATCATTACTACAAAAACAAACACCCAAAACAAAACACAGACTGCTGAGGATGTAAATCTAGATGTTACATAATCCACTTATTCTCATTCATCCTGTCAGGATAATCTGTAACCCCATCTTACTGTCATCAGCATTATCTGACAGACACACACACACACATACCTATATCCTACACCTGTGCTCTAATAGCTGACTAACCTTTACCACAAATCTTAGCCACATCCCTCTCTCTGGTTAACACATTCTCAAACAGACATACACTCACTTTGGCACACTGTGCTCGCCCTGTTGTGTAACCTGTCGCTGTTTGCTGCGTGTGGGTGAACAGTATGCGTGCGTGTGCATTTTTACAAAAATGTCCACTCACATGCACACGGATTTTTGCCTCTGCATGTGTGTTTGTTTATGTGCGTGTGTGTGGCCACAAAGTGAATAAAACCGGGCCGTGTTCCCATGACGACACAAGGAAAGCAAGTGTTACCATGGTGACTGCTGTGAAAGTGCACATCCTTGACGGAGGGTGTCAGATTTGGTGGAGCTGAGACGGCTCTACAGGATACACGTCTAAAGTTGAAATCTGACTTGTTTCTTTTTTTTGTGTCTTCTGGAGAACTCTGTAAATTATGTTGACTTTTGCCGTGTAACTGTTGTTGTGATTTGGTGCTAGATAAATAAAGTTGAATTGAATCTTTGTGTCGTGGATGACCACATTAAGGATATTACATGTATCCAAGAGTGGGAAAGAAATGTTGGAAATTAAAGCCCGGACATTTGACTGCTTGTTTATATTTTGATTATCTGAAACTCTCTCAATGTTTAATATGATGATGTACCCTTTGAATGGCCTATGTACTCACCAGCTACTTCATTAGGTACACCTCACTACTACCAGATATGACTCCCCTTTTACCTTCAAAACTGCCTTAATTCTTCCTGGCACAGATTCAGCAAGGTGCTGGAAAAATTCCTCTCAGATTGTGGTCCATATTAACATGATAGCATCACACAGTTGCTGCAGATTTGTCAGCTGCATATCCATCATGTGAATAGCCTGTTCCCACCACATCCCAAAATTGCTCTGTTGGCTTGAGATCTGGTGACTCTGAAGGCCATTAGAGTGCCGTGACCTCACTGTCAAGCACAGGAACCCAGTTTAAGTAACATGATGTGTTATCCTGCTGAAAGCAGCCATCAAGAGATGGGTACACTGTGGTTATAAAAGGGTGGACATGGTGGACAGCAACACTCAGGTAGGCTGTGGCATTTTCCACTACACCGCGAGCCTGAACCTTTGATGCAAGGCAGGATGGATCCAGGTTTCCTTGTTGTTTTCACCAAATTCTGACCCTATTATCCAAATGTCAGAGCAGAAATTGAGACTCCTCAGACCAGGCAGTGTTTTTCTAGTCTTCTGCTGTCCAATTTTGGTGAGATTGTAGGAACTGTGGCCTCAGTTTCCTGTTCTCAGCTAACAAAAGTGCCACCCAGTGTGGCCTTCTGCTGCCATAGCCCATCTGCTTCAACATTTGATGTGTGTTCAGAAATGCTCTTCTACATACCTTGGTTGTAAGTGCTTGTAAGTGGTTATTTGAGTTGGTGTTGCCTTTCTGTCAGCGCAAAGTAGTCTGGCAGTTCAACTCTGACCTCTGACATCAACAAGGCATTTTTGCCCAGAGACCCGCCGCTCACTGGATATTTTATCTTTTTCAGACCATTCTCTGTAAACCCTAGAGATGGTTGAGTGTGAAAATCCCAGTAGATCAGCAGTTTCTAAAATTCTCAGACCACCCCTTTTGGCACCAATAACCATGAACATTCAAAGTCACTTAAATCACCCTTCTTCCCAATTCTGATGCTCAGCTTGAACTTGAGCGGGTCATCCTGGCCATGTCGACATGCCTAAATGCACTAAGCCGTTGTCACGTGATTGGCTCATTGGATATTTAAGTTAACGAGCAGGTGTATCTAGTGAAGTGGCCGGTGAGTTTTTACATGACAGGAAAAAAAGGATTCACTTTAAAGTGTTGGATAGCAATGCTAAGTATAAATGCTTTCAGGAAGTATTTAAGACTGATTGAAATCTGCCTGCATGAAAAGTTGTAAACATTGTTATCTGGCTTCAGGACTTTGGACCTTTTTTAAGCTAAAGATACCAACTGAAGTAGATCAGAAATGGACACGTTAACTTCAGCACAGTATGCTGATGGTGAAACTGTTAACACCAGTTGATTTTGGAATTTTTATCATCAACGTGCACACCTGTCTTCCAACTTCATTAACGCTATACTGTATGTGAGCCCATCTAAACACAGAGAGGAAAGGGTCCATTGAAACTCCAACACTTTTCTGTGACATAACGTTAGCAATTCCAGGTAGTTAGTGAGCTGTTATGTAACACATTTCCAAGAAAACCGGGTAAAGGAAGTGAATTCCACCTTTCTTCAGTGCAAGTGTTTTAACCAGCAGAGTGAATCAGACCTCAAAAGTGTTATGCAGGCAGTGAACCACCCACAGCTTATTGGACTTTACAAATTCTGAAGCATCAGGGTCGCATCAGTCTGAGTTCATTTCAGAGTAAATTGAATTTCCACATTCCCCTCAAGTTTAATAGATCACAGTGTGAGTGTCTCTGAGTTTGGGTGCATCTGAGGCAAGCTTGTTAGGACACTGGTGAGAACAAGACTGCTTATTAATCTGCACAGAATTAGGACAACGTGATGACGAGATGTGATGACAATATCCAGCTTAATTGGTTTGTTAATGTGGCATCTTTGTCAACATTGTTAATGTTGGAAAATTTAAAAGGGACTGTGACATGCACTTTACTTTGGTCTTATTTGTGGTATCCGTGCAGTTTTTGATAAACATATATACAGACTAAAAGTGTAACACAGTAATAAGAAGGTTCCCTGAATAAAAATAATACAAGGAGAAAGACTAAAGCATTTTTCCCCCACATGTGGCTTCTGGGGAAAACTGGTGTTAGTGTTTAGACTCTGGCAGGGTTCGACAAAACAAGTTTATAAGGGTAAATATTGCCATAGCAAACTTTTACCTGTTTATAATTAAGACTAAATATCAAAACATGCACCCTGCAGATGTTTCTGTCTCGGGAGACGGTTTTATACACTCCTTATGAAAAATAGAAGAGTTCTAGGAGATCAGAGGCCTCTGCCAATTTCACAGGATCACTCACCCAAGATTTAATGGGTTCATACGTTTACCCGCTGAGACGAGAGGAAAGATTTCTGCCATGTTTAAGAAACTGTTTAAATTTTAATTATTCCACTGATTGCATGTGAAAGCAATGGCAGATTGATATAGGATGTGACACCAGTCTTCGAAGACACAATTATTATTTCGACTGCCTGTAATACTAACAGACATAAAGTGAGGGATGGATTTTTTGTTATTTTTGAGAGCCAATTGCCTGACATCATTAGCTTGCCTCAAACATATATTTCAGTTCAGTCATCAGCTGGTGGTTCTCCCTCCGCAGGGTTACATGCGTCCTCTCAAACAGCCGGACGGTGGCTCTATAGTGGACCCCCTGCTGGTGGACGAGATGTTCTACCAGATCCCGGAGATCCTGGAGCACCACGAACAGTTCCTTGAGCAGGTCGCTAGCTGCGTGAACCAGTGGCATGACAGGCAAACTGTTGGGCACCTCCTCATCCAGTCGGTAAGTAGATACCACGATAAGTTAAAGAGCACACATGTAGCTTCTCAACAGATGTGAAGATAAGATTTGCGGGCCAGCATTAATGCACAAATTTGTGACGCATTGTGTCTTAGGAACATGTTGGATCATCAGAACAGCTTCATTGTGCCGTGAAATTGATTCTTCAGATCTCTGCAGCTCTGCAGGGAGTGATGATCACCACTTTGAAACGTAAATGTCTCCAGGCTTGGGATATTGTCAAGCATTTGGGACAGACTGGACAATGTACATCTAGCAATTTCACATCTTGTGGTGAATGAATGCAATTTGGAATTCTGGCACAGAAAACCGAAAAGCTTCACAATTTAGCATCGGCAAGGTCTTGGCATCTCAAATATTTTGCCAGTACTGTTCTGGTCCTGGTCCAGATACTCTGTTAGCATATTTCTTTTTTTTTTTTTTTTGTCGGGAAAATTCTTACTTCTGATACCGAGCAATCCTTTACATCTTCCAATAAAGCCGCTGTGCAAGAGAAAGACACAGGAAATCCTACAGTTTTAACCGTACCACTATCCTATTGAATTAGTTTGAATCAGTCTTCAAATGAAAAACTACCAAAGAAACCACTGAAAATTACAGCTCTTCTTCTGTAAGCGGCATATGCAGAACCTTTAAAAGGTTCTCGCTACTGTGTTTCTGTGGACTTGTGCTATTATTTGTAAAAGCAGGGGCAGAAGTGAAGCATCTCTGCAGACATGACTCATACAACATTTACTTTCCTGTAGACATGAGCTTGAATGAATAAACAAACTTAAAGTGAGGGGAAACCGTTTTTTATTGAAAGATGGTCTATAGTTGGTAACACTAGTTTAATATTTTGTTTTTCCAGTGACCGCATGGTGACCCATTTAAAACTTCCCATGACCCCAAGGGTGGTTACCACAAAAAAACAAAAACAAAAAACGATGCTCTAAAGCTTCAGTGAGGTTTTAGCCTTTTAAGAATAAAAATGGAGGATTTAAAATCCAGTCTAGGAGATTAGAAACAAATTCATCACCAAAGATACTCAGACGTCCGTTTCAGTCCGCTCATTAGGTCACAGCAGAGGTGTGATCGCAGGCTTTGTTTTTATTCAGTGAGGAAACCCTAACTTGGCGCTTGTCTGCTTGAATGAATAACTGATTCACAAACTCTTACAAAGAAAATACAGGAGACCGCAGACTGCAGGTTTAGTCAGAAAGCAGGTTGAAAAATGCATCACAAAATCCAATAATCTTACTTATTAATTTCACCTCATGTTTTGAGGTGGGTTTTTCTTTCAATAAGAACTGCAATGAAGGTTAAAAAGCTATCACTGGAAATAACTGGGTGAATCTGTTGCAACACTCTGACTGAGGTTCCCCTCCCCCAGCCTCTCTCTGCAGCTCTTAAGGCTGCAGCAGTCACATGGTCTCCAGGCCTCGTTGGCGCAGTAGGCAGCGCGTCAGTCTCATAATCTGAAGGTCGTGAGTTCGAGCCTCACACGGGGCAGAATATTTTCTGTCTTTCTAAATAGGAAATATGTTTCACAGGCAGCAGTGAAAACAGCACTTTTGTACAAGCTGAGAAAATTAGTTTAAGACTGAAAGATAGTGTCTCAATTAACACTTAGGTTTCAATAATCTCTCTTTTTTTTCAGTCTTTTTCAGAGCATTTGAACATAACCAAGGTCTGATTTGCCCAGTTTTGTAAAAAGCACTTTGTACTTTTTGATTCTTTTCAGTTTATTAATGATTTTGTGATCAGTTTATCAAACAAAACACATTAGACTTTGTCCAGGATAAAGCAATGAAGCGCAAGGCTTACTGCTATTGGTCACGCGGGCATCCGGACGCGTTTGTTTTGACAGACAAAGTCACAGGGGGTTCAAAGTTCATTTTGTCAATCCATAAAATCCCCTTGAGGTTGTAGTGCTCCCATGCTAATCTAGCAAACAGTGAAGAAACACAGGAAATAAATACTCAAATAACAGTAGATACTGACCTGATCAACCACTAAATGTTTGTAACAAAATCAAAGAGCATTTTATAAAAAGAAGTCACCTTAGAAAAGGTACACTAATGTTTTATTAACTGTAGCATGTCTACTTACTTTATTTATTTATTTAGGAATAAGACATGCTATTATTATGGGCACAAACATCAGTTGGGTTTTTGGGGGTTGCCATCTTCCTCTTGAATTCTTGAAAGGTTTAACACACACAGTTTATTTGCAGGGAAAAGAAACATTAAGTTTCACCAGAATTTATTTGTGATCTTTCTTCAATTTCTGTCCTGCCGTGTAGCTAATCCTCATGTTGTTTGTCAGACCTGTTACTGAAGACACTGAGATTATTCAGGAGGATGATAAGGACAGGGAAACCGGAAGTCAGTCCATTTCCACAAAGGGCAGAAAGACGATTACTCAGTGACGTTCAATACGGCACCACATTGTGCTTCTCTCTGCTCGTGTGCCCACCTGCTGCGTCTTCTACCCTTTTATTTGTGAAAAGAAAGCAGGCCATGGTGATTCATCTGGATGTGCGTGTTTGTGTTGTGTGTGTGTGTGTGTGTGTGTGTGTGTGAGAGAGAGAGTAGATTGTTTTCCTAATTATTTATTTAAACAAGTGTAACTTGTTCATCCTGGCGTTTTGTGTTTTGCTTTTGCAAGAAATTGAACAGGACTGAAGCATCTGTGTTTGAAAATGTTACTTCCAACTTGTGTTTTTTTCCTGCAGTACAGTTGTGTTATTCATTAATTGTTTACAAAAATTCAGAAAAATATCTCTTTATTTTAAAAGTTGTGTTTTAAAAAAAATAAATAAAAAAATTAGTGTTGTTATGTGTGCTCCAAAACCAAATAAAGTGACATTAGGGAGAAAGGTTGAAATCCTTATCTGATTTAAAGGGGACATATCATGCAAAATCCACTTTTTTTTTAGCCTACTTTGAGTGTCTTGGAGTGCTTCAGTGTTTTCAGAGTGTTTTTAGTGTGAGTATTTCCTGTTACGTTTTCTTATCTTTACGTATTTGCTGTGGAACACTTAAAAAAGGTCGTGGACTTTCGGATAACCAGTTTCATGAATCGTCCTTTTTTTTTTTTCCATTTTCTCGCAGCGATTTTGTAGTCCAGTTCAGTTCAGTTATGCTGAAATTGCAAGTAGACAGGTCAAAATGTTTGGTTTTTGGGTGTATTAACCCACACAATTCCCCTTTTTTTCTCTAGTTCTCCAAAGAGCCACTAGCTAATATGTATTCAGCATACATTGATAACTTCCTCAGTGCCAAAGATGCTGTGAGGATTGCCAAGGAGGCCAAGCCAGCGTTTCACAAGTTTCTGGAGGTGAGTGCTGGATTTTGAAAGCTTGTGCATCTTTAACCATCTTCTATAACCTGAAAAACTCCACTGAAATGCATAGTAATGATGTGTTTATCTACTTCCAGCTTTTTGTTAGTGTAAGGTTTTGGACTATAAGTAGAGTATGATAAAATGTTCTCGTACTGAATTTTCTGTGAGTTGTTCTAGAAACCATCCATTTAAACCAGGGGTGGCAAACTTTTTGGCTCTGGTACTATGGTGTTAATACTTACATTTACTTTTAGTGGGAACAGTGTTGTTTTTGTCAGTGCAACCAAGTCTGGTGTTTTGTTGTAGCAATTCTCAGAATCCTCGACATCAGTCATAAGTATGATGTGATTTGATCTAGGAAATTCTGTAACAATCTTCAGCGGGCTGGATTTAAAAAGACCAACGGCCTGGGTGTGGCCCACGGGCCGTAGTTTGCCCACCCCTGGTTTAAACCATAGACTTTATATAAAAGATGGAAACAGCCGCGACACTAGTAACGACTGGTTTGGAAACTTCCATGTTAGCGTTACAGCCACTACCATCTTGGATATTTGGAGCTAGAAGTAACCATATTTGGATCAGAGGGTGGAGTGATTAGTTAACAGCTAACGCTAGCTTGGTTAGCAATCTGCATCCATAGACAGACACAGACACACATCTAATAACTGGTACTTTACTGGACTCTCAAAGAATTGCGTTTTGTGTTGTTTGTTATATTTTGTGTGGACTTCACGTCTCATCCCCCTTGGCTGCTGCTTATTTGAGGTGATTCAAGTGGAAAATTTGCCTTAAGCTCTGAGTGTATATTTTAGAAACATAGTTTGGTTGATGTGTGTGTTACACTCATACACTGGGGAGTCCCCCATCTGGAGATGGGGGACAAAGTGCACAAGTTAATGGCTGCACAGAGTTCAGATGCAAAAATGCATCAGGCACATCATCCTGTTCTCAGTTTATAACACCTAGCTTCAGTGCAAGGCAGAGGATTTGCTGTGGATCCACTTCGCCATCTTGTGGTAGAGATGTGAATTACAGCCAGGCGTAGAGTCACTGATGTTTCTTGTATCTTCCACTTTTGTCTCTATTGTCCTTTGTTCAATCCAACAGCAAAATATGCGTGAGAACAAGGAGAAGCAGGCTCTGGGTGATCTGATGATTAAGCCGGTGCAGAGGATTCCTCGATACGAGCTGCTGGTTAAGGTGACTCATTTAAAAATCAAACTACGTGCTTTCTACGAAAGTTATTCAGTGTTTAGTGACAGAAAGCCCACCTAAATGGAGATGAACGTTTTGGTGTTTATGCTGCTTATTCAAGGATTTGCTCAAGCACACTCCAGAGGATCACCCGGACCACCCATACTTACTGGACGCCCAGAGGGACATTAAACGACTGGCAGAGAAGATCAATAAAGGAAGACGCTCTGCTGAAGAGGCAGAGAGGGAAGCCAGGGTCATCCAGGAGATTGAGGCACACATAGAAGGAGTCGAACATGTGAGATATTTGCTCAAATGAATGAAATTGTCTGTTTACCTCAGATGTTTGTCTAATGTCACAGTTTACTTGTCTGCAACCACTGTGGCACGAGAAAAACAAGCTCTCAGCTGATTTTATCTCATTTTCTAAGAATCATGTTTTCCATAAAGCGACTAGGTTTCATGCTTTAGCAATGACAGAGCAGAGTTTACAGTTATTTTTATATTCTTAAAAAAATAATCACTTTATGTATGTGTGTGTGTCAGATTCTGAATCCCCAGAGGAAGTTCTTGAGACAAGAAATAGTCATGGAGGCGGTAAGAAATGCTCGCTGAATTGGACAATAAATATAAATTTAGACAAATTATCAAAGGAAACTGCATTGTAAATATAATGCGAGATCCTCTTATGAAGGTTGCATTTTGCTAACGCTGTATAATTTCTTTCCTCCTGTCTCTCTCTGTAGAAGACAGTGGGTGGAAAGAAAGATCGCTCCCTCTTTCTCTTCAGTGATCTGATCATCTGTACCACTCTCAAGAGGAAGTCTGGCTCATTAAGGCGCAGCTCCATGAGCCTGTATGTAATACACAGGCCATCAGAGCACAGTTTCTAAACCATACTGCCCCCTGGTGTTGAACAATATGTACACCAGTGATGTTTTCTTTCTTTCCTTTTTTTCCCCTCCTCAGATACTCTGCTGCAAGTGTGATTGATACTTCGAGTAAATACAAGTTCCTGTGGAAACTTCCTCTGGAGGATGTGGAGGTGGTGAAAAGTAAGACTGTAATGTTGCAATTCATTGATTTGTTAATTAAAACATCACTGCACATGGCATAGAATATGCAACATTGTTCCCTTAATTTTTTTTTAAAAAAGGTAGTTTCTAATAGAAATCACCTTGGATGGATGGAAGGATGGATGGATGGAGGGATTGTTAATTTTTTTTTTTTCCCTTCCACAGGCTCCACTCAGTCGACGAATAAGGACAGCATCCAGAAGATGATTAGCCGGTTAGATGAGGATCTCAGCACACTGGGTCAGATCAGCAAACTTGCTGAGACCCTCAGCCTCCCACACCAGGTGCTGTGAAAGTTTCTGTGACAAAAGTTTCCCTCTCGCTCTTTTGTCCCAACCCTCCCTCGTTATGTCCTCGTCTTACACAACAAAACGTTTTATATTGTCCTCCTTTAAATATTAAATTGTGTAGAGGTTATAACAACAGAGACATTAAAAAACCTTTATGGAGCATTTAATCTCTTATCTCTTTCATCCTCTTTTGTGCGTCGCAGTGTATTTTCAGCTGAGGCTGCCATAGAGTATGTGTGCAATTTTTAAAATCAATTCCACCTTTTTTCCTTCTCTTTCAGCCCCTAGACGAAGTAATAAAGGATCTGATGGCATCCGTGCACAGGGAGCTTTCAGACAAACAGTCACTGGCCTTCAGTATGACTTTCCTGCCCACAAAGCTGGAGTTGACCACAGCCTCCGCTGAGAACAGCTTCGTTTTTGAATTTGCTACACCTGACGCTCGCTCCATATTTGAGCAGGCCTTTGAGGAGGCCAAGAAGAAATTAGGTAAGTGAAAAGGTTTGACATATTGTAGTATTTTCTGCATTCCGTTTGTAATGGGCCAGCAGACGAATTCAGGAGTTAAAGTGCGTGGGAGACATGATTTCATGTAACTAAGCATTCTAAGATTACCTTTTTTTTTCTTTTTAATAATAATTGTTCTGACTTGGAGCTACATCAGTTAAATATGTCCAGTTATTTATGTGCTGTGTGTGTTTAGCTATGAATAAGGACCAGTGGGACCCAGAGTTCCTGAAGGCCATTCCCATTATGAAGACCCGCAGTGGAATGCAGGTGAGAGCAATAGGAGGTTTTCTACTGTGAAGCATTTTTATCCGCAGAATACAGGAATGCATGCACTCATTATGTCGTGTTGCTGTTTGTCTCCAGTTTTCATGTGCCTCTCCAAGCCACAGCTGTCCAGACAGTGGCTGTGAAGTGTGGGTGTGTAATAGTGATGGATACGTGGGACAGGTGAGAAAAGATTGTATGCAATTTTTCCACGTTCTCTGGCACAAAACAACAAAAAAATGCCCAAAAACACAATTTTGATTTTGTAGACTGATGCTGACGTTTCCTTTGTAGGTGTGTCTGTTGAACATCAAAGATGAGCCCACAGTGGAGGCGTGTATCGCAGTCTGCTCAGCGAGGATTATCTGTATTGCTGCAGTACCAGGACTTAAGGGAAGGTCAGTACACACACAGACACACACACGGATGACTGCACAGACAGAGGTTAACTTTGATTTAAAAAAAGGTTCTAAGCATTTATGAAGCCTTGAATTCAAACTGTATTTAAAACTCAGGCACTTTTTTACTTGTATTCTGCCGCTAAGTGTGCTAATCATAGTAGGTCATTTAGAACTACTTTTTGTCATGGCTGCCAAACATTGCAAGTAGACTGTAAAAAGTACCTGAATATATGCAGCAAGCATGATTACTGTGATTTTCATGCTTTCAGAAGTCCTTATTTAAAGATTAAATGAGCTTTATTGGTAAATATGCAATTGAGGAAAAATTCACAAAAAAAGAGTCCAGAATAGGTAAGAGAAACACTTTAGTTATAAATTTCTTTTAAAATGGCTCAGTTTCTTCAGGTAAGCCAGCCCAGTGAGCTGTAATACATAATGCAATGCCCTGTTAACTTAAATGCATCTACTGTGCTGAGGGTCTTTAATGAAAAGCAGTGTTGTAGTACTCGAGATCGGTCTTGGTCTCGAGACCGGTCTCGAGACCGCTTTTTGATGGTCTTGGTCTTGTCATGGACTCGACCTCATTTGGTCTCGGTCTTGTCTCGGTCTCGGACGTTGCGGACTCGGGATTTTATTTCAAGACCGGTCGAGACCGCAACTGTGGAAATGTCACTAAATTGACAGAATATTCTCCAATTTATTTGCTACTACTTGCTTTTATTGGATACAAAACCTATCGATTTAAATCCAAGCAAGATTGCGCTTCTCTGTGTCTCCCAGGAGCGCACCGCGGACTCCGCCCCGGCTTCTATCGCTCCGTGCTTCTGTATCGTTTCACCGCAATTTGCAATCTGCCACAGAGCACGGGCAGTTTCATTCACAATGTGCACGTTTGATCTCACTGCGGTCGTGCATGCACTTGACTTCGGGGGCTACAGAAA
>VUQK01029696.1:10842-26586 GCA_015106715.1 Bujurquina vittata | reverse complement strand
CTCACAAACGGGGGGGGGGGGGGGGGGGGCTTGCTGTAGCCTGAGGGAGTTATATATGCAGGAAGAGTCAAGGGGGGATTTGGGTAATTGTTCGAATTTTAACTCGCTGACATCTCTTAACACCTACACACACAGACACATGCAAACGCGCACAGACACATGCAAACGCACACAGACATATGCATCCTGTGAAATAGAAGAATTCGAATGAACAGGCAACAAGATGCTGTTTTCACAGCAACCACACAGATCCACTTCCATCAGGTCGCTTCGGCCCTCCGCCTGCAGCGCAACAGACTCACGCAGGATAACGCTCATCGCTCCGCCGACAAACGACAGCTGCCAGGCGAAAACGTATCGCTGCATTGTAAATTTTTAAGGAAATGCATCAAATTTTTATTTCCCGTACATTTCATATGCACAGGTTAACTGGCAAGAGAACAGCAATGAAAAAAAAAGAAAAGAAAAGAAAATGATGTGAAATTCCTGAGAGAAAACTAGTGATGCAACAAAACTTCTGCGCTATAAGCTTTCTCCTCCCAACTGTGCAGCTTTCTGCAACCTGTAAATATTTAATCATTACTATGAGTCCAGTGTGGATATGAATGTATTGCACTTATTCTTTTCAGGCAAAAAAAAAATAATAATCAGACTATTCAGTGAAATCTGTGCAGCTACATGTCTGTGGTAGAAGAAAAAATTATGTTCATCACACTGGATTCAACTTTAGAATGGAAAAGGGCCCCATTTAGAGACTAGGTGGTCTTATTACTTCTTCTTTGTATTGTATATCTGAATCAATGTTAACACATTTCAAAGAGAGGAATATAACATGACTACAGCATATAAAATATCCAGCAGTGCTATGGCAAAGCTAAAAAATACCTCAAATCAAACTTTTAAGATGTCTTATAATCCAAGCAACATTTAATTCTGTGTGTAGAGACTAAATTTCTTTCATGACTACTTTTCACTACTTCACATATACACTTCTTTTTAAAAAAAAACAAAAAAACAGTACAAATAATCTGAAACGTCACAATCATGCATCCATCCAACTTTTCTCCCACTTAACCGGTGCAAGGTCACAGGGGCAGCAGCGTAGCACAGAGGTGTTCCCAGGCCAGCCGATCTCTCCAGCACGTCCTCAGTCAGCCTAGGCACCTCCTCCCAATAGGACATGCCTGAAGCACCTTGCCCAGGAGGCATCTTAGTCAGATGCCCAGACCACCTCAACTGGCTCCTTTCGCTTTGGAGGCGTCCTCCTGAGTCCTCCTCAAATGGCTGCATTATTCCCTCTATGTCTAAGGGAATGTATTCGCGATCTCATTCGTTCACTACCCAAAGCTTGTGACCATATGGGTGAAGGTAGGGATGTAGATCGACCAGTAAATTCCCAGCTTTGATTTTACCCTCTGGTCGCTAATTCTCATGCCCACCCCTTCACACTCAGCTGCAAAACCTCCTGATAAAGTCAACGGGACCACATCATGAGAAGAAAGATGAGATTCTGAGGCCACCAAAGTGGAAGCCTTCCACCTCTTAGCTACAAACCAAGCTCTCGGTGCAGTTGTACAGGGACTGGATGGCTTGTAACAATAGGCCACACACCCCATACTCCCACAACAAGGGGTGTAGTCAAATGTATTCTCCAAGTCCACAAAACACATGTATCCTGGATGTATCCTCCCATACACACTTGATTATCCCTCGAAGGATAAAGAGCTGGTCCAGCGTTTCACAACCACAACATAAACCACATTGTTGATCCTGAATCTGAGGTTTGACTAATGGATAAACTCTCCATTCCAGCACCCTGGTATAGACCTTCCCGGAGAAGCTGAAGGTATCTCCAGTCCCCCATTTTAAAGATGGGAATCACCACCTCAGTCTGCCAAGTCAGAGGCACCACACCAGATCTCCATGCAACATTGCAGAGGCATGCCAACTAAAAGAGCTCTACACCATCCAGAGCTTTCAGAAACCAACTACCTTAGTGACCTCACCCCAGGGATTGGTGAGTCCTCTCCAGACTTTGCTTCCTCTACAGAATATGTCTCAGTGGGATTAAGGAGGTCCTTCTACCACCTGACTTTATCCTCAGTTGATGTCAGCAGCACCCCACCTGAACGATACACCATGTAAGTATAGCACCACTGTCCCCTCCTGAGTCACCTGACAGTTTTCCAGAATCACTTCAAGGCAGTTTGAAAGTCTTTGCCTCACTGAACATTGCACAGTAGTCCAACAACAGAGCATCCTTTGGGTTCAGATCAGTCAAGCTGTTCCTCCCAGTCACGCCCCTCCAGGTCTCACTGTCTTTGCCAATGTGAGCGTTGCAGTCTTCCAGTAGGATGACAGAGTCACTGGATGGTGCACCCTTGAGCACCCCACCCAGTGACTCCAAGAAGGTTGAGTACTCTGAACTGTTATTTGATGCATAAGCACAAATGACAGTCAGGACTTGTTCCCTGGCCCAAAGGCACGGGGAAACAACCTCCTCATCCACCAGTAAAAACTCCAACGTACAGGCAGCAAGCCAAGAGGATACAAGGACATCCACCCCACCCCGCCGCCTCTCACTGAGGGCAACTCTAAACTGAAAGAGTCCAGCTCCTCTCCATGAGACTGGTTCCAGAGCAAAGGCGGAGGTGAGCCAGACTATATCTAGCCAGTGTTTCTCAACCGCACGCACTAGCTTAGGCTTCTTCCCCACCACAGAGGTGATGTTAATCCTGTGATCCATCCATCCCGACACACAAACAGACTTTATTTTCGGTAGCCTACTTTGAGAAGGCAGATATTTTCTACAGCTGAGATCTCTTAACCTGGGTGACAAAACAATCTAGGTGGATAAACAGCACCACAGGGCAGGCACCTGAAAATTTAGATTTTTGTGTGGTCTGTCCTTCAAAAGTTGATTTTAAGTGACTTTGCCAGTCAATATATAATACTGACTGGTTAGGGCAAAATAAACCAACCTAAAAAATATTAAATTGAGTGATGGCATGGGGAAATGACTGGTCCAAACATTTCGGTGAGGTTAGTTTCTGAAGTTTCTGAAGCAGGATTTTTACTGCTCCACAATACTAAGTTTTAAAGATTTTCAGCTACTTGGGGCTAGAACTGAACTTGGACTCCTCCTACTCCTGCATCATCAACCTTCATCCAGTGCTTGTTGGGTAGATCTGAGGTGATTAAGAATATGTCAGCAAAGGGAATCTGAATCTGAGCTGGAAAAAAAAAAAGCAATACGCAACTTACCAAATTTGGCCAAGGAAGAGCAGAAAGTAAAAGGCAGGAAAGAGCATGTCCCGCTGTGCAGAGAAAAAGACAGCAAAAAGTCAGCAACATTCACACTCAAAGCAAACATCAAACATCATCAAACACACAGAATGAGGCACTTTGATCTCCCTGGCTCCACAGGAAGCCAGCATCTTTAGAAAATCCTCCAAATGTAAATTAATTTACTACAGAAAGAGATCCCGAGGCGCTGGTGTGCAACTGAACATCAGACATCAGAGGGTTAAACCCAAACTCTGCAGCTCAGCCTACAGAGACACTTCAGCCCTGGTAAGTAAATTTTAACCCTGAGCGATGCACGAAGGTCCCCACCAACAGCCAAACTAACACGCATGACTGGGTTTTACATTACTCCTGAGTCGATTGCAGAGCACATTGGGAATCTGTTTGTGTTAGGATCTCAGCTCATCATTACTGGTAACATAAAAAAAAACACACACTTTTCCTCAGCAGATCTTTTTTCCAGCAGAGGCCCTTTTTTTTTTATTGCTGAATGCTGGATGAGAATTTAGGATGTGTAGGCAAACAGAAGTTTTTTTCTGCAGGCACTTAGCAAACATTTCAGTTACACTCTGAGATAGAGTTCTCCTGAGCTGCATGATGTTGTATTTCACGCCAAGAGTGTATTAATGGTTTTGCTTGTGCAACATTTGTCGGTCTGCACTTTACGGCTGCAAATAGTCCTACACAATACATGAAACAAACAAGCAGTTGTGTCAGTATCACATATTAGCAGGCGACTGCTAAACATCTTCTATTGTTCTAATCTTCATATAAAAGATGGAAAAATAACTTCCAGGTCTGAGAAGGGAAGCCAATGCTGAATTCTTCTTTTAATGGCCAGCAGGGGGCGGCTTCTGTGATCGCAAAAAGAAGTTTGACTAAACGCAAGTCTTTGAGAACAAACACACTATGACCTTGAAGAAGAAATTTAGACTGGTTTTTGATTGCTATGAGCTGATTATATAACCTAGCACAGTTTGGGCCGCCACTGTTTCTGCACTGATTGCAACCCCAATGCCCGTGCCACAATGTGAAATAACATCTCACTACAAAGTGTCCTTAAAGGGGCATCTTGTCATTTTTTTATCAACTTATTAAACTCTTAAAGTTTGAAGTCACTGGAGGATATGTAAGAGTAGCAACAGGAAGTCAAAGAAAAAAATTCTGTGGACAAGAAAAGGCATAAAATACAGTGATAACTGGAGTAGATAATAACAGTTAAGTATAAGAGTAAATAACTGAAAGCCTCTTCTAGACGCCACATTGTGTGTGTGGTGATTTTATTTGATGTACAGTACCAGTCATGTACTGTACAGACAAAGTCTGCTGTTGTAAAAGTTTTGATATATGCAGAAGAACTTCTGCAAGTTTAGTTTCAGTGAGCATAACAGATATTGGTAATACAGACAGACTCTTGTTTGTGTGGGTTGATTATGCCACAATCTGCCGCTGCTGCTGCTGCTGATGCTGCCTCGAGGCGCTCAGTCCTGCAGATAAAAGATCAATGTTGTTTCCAGGTCTGAAAAGTGCCTAATATGTCTGCATTCTTTTTAATGACCACCAGGAGGCGACTCTTGTGGTTGCAAAATGACTTCTGCTTGAAAAAGTGTCCGGCTAACCCCACGTCCAAACAATAAGATGCCAACTCTTTGGTATCTTATTGTTTGTACTTGGGAAAATTATGTTTCAGACACATTTGTGGCGTTAGGTTTGTGTGTTTATGTTATCACTGTTACAATCCAGCTTGAGAGGCAAAGACGAGATGGTTCGGGCAAGAGGGCAGAAGAGGGCTAATTCTGTTGCTGGGCAAAGGATGTTGAAAATGGAGATCCCAGGCAAGAGGAAAAGAGGAAGACCACAGACAGGCTGAAAGAACCTGTCAGCAAAAATGAGTTTGCGGGAGTCACGACTCCTCTCACTATTCATACCTTCTGTGTTCATATTTACACACCTGAGGAAGACTGTTCTTTTTTTGAAAGTCATTACTGCTGCTTGCACAAATCAGTAAGGTCATGACTTTAAAACAAGTGACAGCGGTTGCAGACAACAAGATCACTCTATATCACGTCACCTGCAGCAGGATTTCATGCCTGGCATGCTGTCTAAACATCTGTCCTTGAGGTGAGAGTCAGACAGGAGCTTATCCTCTGCTGACTGGCATGCTTGTCTTTGCCCTGTCAGGGTAGAATAGCTGGTAAATGTGAGAGCAGGACTCTGTTTCTCTCTCCTATACCTCTCCTTCACACCAAAAGACACGCAGCGGCCCCTCTGCCCCTCCAACCTGCCTCGAGGTCCTATAATCTTTTTACAATGTGTTGAAACAGAGCAATAAATCTGTTAGCTTACAATCTAATTTCCCTGGCCTTTTCCAGAAATCCTCATAAACTTTTGGCGCCCCCATTAACGGCCCTATTGAATCAGAGCGCTTAATCTGCTTCCAGGTGAGGGGTCAGAAAATGAATGCTTTGAGATCCATCACGCTGACGGGAGCAGAGAAAACTGGGCGAGGGAGCGCGCCGGGGAAAAGGGCAGCGTCTCTTCCTCATAGGTCAATAGCAGCCAAGAGAGTCAGTCATTCACTTTTTCCTTCAGCACCGCTCTCATTTTCCATTTAATATGGACATCCAATTAATGTGAGCATGTCTGAGGCTGCCTGGATCCCCATGAATTATGGCCCATCATCCCCCCAGTTATGGCTCGACAACTGAGAGGAGAAGAGATGAGAACAGAGAAGAGAAAAGGAGAAGAGACCTGTGAGAGGAATGAGGTGATCATACACCCTGGCTCCAAAGCAGCAACATATAGGAGACACCCAAGGATGCTTAAAGCAAGAAAGTGCATTGCAACCAAAAAAAAAAACTAATGAAACAAATAAAGAAGAAAAGTGTGGTGATGGACAGCAATGCTGTTGTCCAGGCTGCAAAGCAGGAAAGGGAATGTGGGAGGGGCTTGGTAGGTCTTTTATCAGGTGCCGGGGGTCACATGGTCATGTGGTGGGAGGGAGGTTTCCAGAGTACCTGTAGTAATCAACAGGAAACAAAAATACCAAAAAGGAGGGGTGAAGGAAATGAAAGGAAAGGAAAGGAAAGGAGAAGAGAGAAGAGAGAAGGTGAGAAGTCAAATTTAAGTAGTGGAAAGGGAATGAAAAGAAAGAAAAGTGCAAACGCAGGAGAGGAAGAAAGGAGAGAAAAAAATGATAAGAAAGATCATGAATACACAGGGATGGTACGGGGTGAAACAAGAAATAAGGAAAATAGATTTGGAGAGAAAAAGAAGGAGAAGAACATTTAAAGGAATGATAAAAAGGAAACAAGGAGAGGAGAGGAGAGCCTTACAAGAATTAGAGATAATTGATTGGTTGGTGGAACAGAACCAGCTGCCTCTGATTGGCTGCCAAGAGGAAGAACCAGATTAGTTTTAATAGTGGTGTAACAGACACCTGAGGTGTGTGTGTGTGTGTGTGTGTGTGTGTGTGTGTGTGTGTGTGTGTGTGTGTGTGTGTGTGTGTGTGTGTGTGTGTGTGTGTCTATCCAAACAGCATTACACCAGGCCCTGTGATATTAAACCCGGACAGCAGCACCTTATTGTCGCAGCAACAGGGATTTGTCATTGTACCTCATTATCCAATTAACACCATATGGGCCTGAGGCCAAACATACACACACACACACATGCACACACACACACACTAGTCTTTGCTCTGTATGTCTCTGTTTGTTAATGTGTGTGGGTTTCAACAAAGTTAAAATAGGAAATGTTGGAGGAAACTTTGAGCTCAGCTACTCGCTCCCAATTCTTTGAGCTTTCTTTCTCTTAGATTCACGACACTGAAAGCAGACTGTTGATCATTAGAAAAGCCATTAGTTATTTTGAAGCTGGTTTGTTGAGAAACACAAGAGAAACAAATTTGAGAGAAATGGAGGAAATGGTGAAACTTTAGACTCCCAGTGCTCCAATGGTGGTCTTCTTCTAAAACCTGTTAGGTTGTTTGAAATACACATCCAAGTTACACACTCACACTTAAATTCACATGTGAAAATACAGTCAAACTGTGAGAAAATAAACTTGTCTGTCATGTTTGTTGTATTAATAGTGTGCTGGGTTCCAGTAAATTACTATTTGTAAGAAGGTGGCAGATGTTAATGTGAGGATGACTCTTTGAAGTCTTAAGGCTGAGATTACGCACTGGACACATGCTCACAAACACCAGCAGACACCACCGACACGCACTTGCTCTCTATGTTCTGGTCTGCTTAGAGGAAGCATGCGCAGTTAGTATCTTTGTGCAGTAGTGGCCGTCTGCTATTCAATTTGATTCAATTTGATTTATATCGTTCCAGTTTAAAACAACAGTCACCTTAAGGCATTTATATTGTAGGGAAAAAACATAACCATCAGACAACCTCTTATGAGGAAGCGCTTGACAACAATGGGAAGGGAAAACCTCCAGAACCAGGTTCACAGAGGGTCAGCCATCCGCTGTGACCAGATGAGGTTGAGGGGAAGGATAAGAGAGCAGAGACAGACTATGGGGAGAGAGCCAGAGTTCAATGATTCCTAATGCTGGTTTAAACCACTAAATGCAATAATGCAGAATAACTACAGAGCGAGAGAAAGGAGTTGAGTGAAGAATAAATGCTCAGTGCACCATGGGAAGCCCTCAGTAGCCTAAGCACCATAACTAAGGGATGGTTCAGGGTCAGCTGATCTGACCCTAACCACAAGCTTTATCAAAAAGGAAACTTTTAAGCCTAATCTTAAAAGTAGAGAGAGTGTCTGTCTCACAACCGCCCGTGCAGAGTAGATGGTGCAAGGATGTCAGGACAAAGCCCTCTGCTTTTTTAAGTGTTTCCAGTGGACAGCACAGTGGTTAACTGTCTTCATTTGGACTTATAGATAAGGTTCTGTGTTTGAATCTAGAGCCTTTCTGTGCGGCGTTTGCACGTTCTTCCTGTGCCTGAATGGGTTCTCTTCAGATATTCCAGCTTGCTCCCAGTCCAAAGCTAAATTGGTCATAGGTGTGAGTGTGACTCTGTATTTCTGTCTTAAACCTCCAATGGACGGGTGACCTGTCCAGGGTTCACCCTACCTCTTGCTCTACGACGGCTGGGATGTGCTCCAGCACCCCCTTGACCATGAAATGGATAAGTGGTTGAGGAAGGCGATGGATGTTTCCATTTGCTATAATTGGTGCTTAATGGAGCCCTTTTTTTCTTTTTTTTTCCACCTAAGGAACTTAATTAACTGGTTAATGAGATATAAGGAAATTAAAACACTTAAGGTGCTTTATATGTTGCATTTATGTGATATGCCAAGATTGAATATTTGATAACAGACCATAGCTTCACTTTAATAGGTACACCTGTTCAACTGTTCATTCAGGGGATCAGCCAATCACATTGCAGCAACTCAATGCCTTTAGACATGTGGACATGGTCAAGACGACCTGCTAGATTTAATAAAATTATATATATTTAGGATAATGGGAAACTATTAATCTTATTAAGCTTATTCGTTAAATGTGAAGAGAATTATTTATGGTGGAACATTAACATAAAAGTTTACAGTCCCAGCAGGTTTATGAACATATTTATCTCACTTTTATAGATCATTTCCTTATTTGCCAACATTGTGTGCAAGCAGTTTGGAGGATTATCGCAGATATGCCAAGCGTTGGATTCGTGACTGATTATAATAAGGCTTTGATAGTAAACAGTGCACAGCGTGTAAAAACAGCTTTCTCCTTACAGCAGCTTGGCACGCTGGACTCGAAGTGAACGAACTGAACTCTTAAGCAGAGAAGAGAGAATGCACGAAAAGAAAACAAACTAATAACAAGCATATCAAAATATCGGTTATCCCTGTAATTCCCGAGATTTGGAAGCATTTCAAACTAAATGGCAAAAATATGTATTTCATTAAATTCTAATATATGAGAGGAGCACCAGACTCTCTCCGTCTCATTGCATCTCTGCTCACAAAGAGATCACTCTGTGATTTTGGAGTAAAATATGAGAGTTATTGCAAGGATACAGGAAGTATTCCAGTGCAGAGCCCTCTAAATCCTGATGTCAGATGTTTTATTATTAAAACTCAGCCCACTCTTTGCAGTTCTCAGAGGCTCAAAGACTGAGCGGAAGAGCGAGACGGGACAGACTGGAGTCACACATAATGCCAAATACAACAGACAGTCATCTTAACCGATTATCTACAGGACAGACCTATATGAAAATACAATAACTAAAAATTTTACATCAATGAAAAACCTCGTTCCTCTTGAAGTTTATTACATTTCGGAACAGTTTGGCCCTTTTCCTTCTTATTCCATCGAGCTCAGAAAGAGGCAGACAGGAAATGTGGGAAGAGAGGAGGGATGAGTTTCCTGACTTTATGGACATTCCTGCAACATTTCACCACAAGACTGCAAAATATCGAGCAGTAAAATTCCAGCAGGTTGGATTTTACTATCTGAGTCACAGCAAGAAGTCTCACCGATACAAGTTAACCCTCTCATGGAAATTCCAAAAGCAAGCAGCTGAGAAGTGTAGCGATCATCTTTATATTCTTTATTACTATTAACAGATGAAGTAACTCATTTGCAGAAGCAAAGTTGGAACCAATGGCATGGCTACAGGAGGGCCAAACATTCAAAACAAAACATTTACACATGATTCACAGATGGAGCCTGAAGATTGTGTTCACTCTGATTTTCGATTTTGTTGCTGTGGATTTTACCTCAGCTCTCATTGTGTAACAACTGGTTTGCAAACTGTCAAAATTTAGGCTGCGTCCCAAGAGAAACCAAGACAGAATCAGCTCTGCATCTTTACCGGCACTGTGTCAGTGGAAAAGAGATAAAAGAGGAGTTCAATCTGTACTGTATTTTTATTTTGAGTCACTCTCACCAAGAGCAAATGTGTAGTAATCCAATCTAGTAATTCACTGTAGTCATATACTGTAAAGTACACCACCCCACCGTGTGTGGAAATCAATCTTTTTGTTTATGTACCATCAATTCAAAAGGCAACTACAATTTAAAAAACAAAAATCTTTCTTCACGTTATTTGTTTCTCATTCTTCAGTCATTCAGTAATATGTTTTTAGCAGTTTCTCTGGTCAGACATTAAGATTAGGGTGCATATCAACGAGTTTTACACTGTGACCTGTAGGAGGAATGTTCTTCTTTACTTTCATGTTCTTTGTATGCATTATTAAATAAGCTTTGATATTTTTATTCAGAGTAATAACTAAAATAATAAGAAAAACAACATTATTACACATATTTATAAACATCTGCTAAGAGAGTCTGCTGTCTCTGAGGGTCCATATGTTTATTATTGCTTCAAGAAAAAAAATTAAATGGTCAGAAACAGGAACCAAACAGTCTTTGGGTTTCAGTTTGGATGAATTCATTGATTGGAATGACTTTTTTGAGCCATATCTGACAATTTGTTAACATTTTTTATCCAGTTGTGAAACACATATCCTGTGTAACTTCACATCATATTTTTTCCCCTGTGCAAAACTGGAAAAATAATATTCCAGCAAAAAAGACAAAAACGCTATTTCTCAGTAAATACTGGTCGCTTCATTTTATTTGTGGTAGTTTCCATCATATTCAACAAAATCTCTAAAGCTTGCGATTTGCTGGCGACTTGGATCTTTCCCTGATGAGTCTGGCATTAGACAGGCTTTAATAGAAAGCCCTAATAGAAAGCCTTTGAATATAGCACAACCAGGATGTAAGGACACAAACGTCTCACCTTTAGAGTAACCCTGAGACAGCAGCGACTTTGACAAAGCAGCAGTATTTTAGACCCCGAGAATGAGAACAGCTTCAAACTCCCCGTGGACTTTTTGGCTCTACATTCACCAGGGACATTTGCAGAAATTGCTACAGCTGTCATTCCTCTTAGGAGGACAGTCTCATCAAGGTTATTTCTCTTTACATCTGTTTGTGGTTTAGTTTTTGTGGTTGCGGCAGCCACAGCTAAGATGAAATGCTCACCTGCAGGTAGAGAAAATCCTAATGTTCCTTTGAAGAGGCCAGCCCCCCCCCCCCAAAAAAAACTCTTCTGATAGAAGTCTGACACTAAAGTTGTGTCAGTTACAGTGTATCCAAAGGTTATAGTAAAAAATAAAAGCAGCAATAACCTGCAAGCAGTTAGCATGATCACTATTTATTATGCATTTTAAGTTCTGATTGTTTGTTCATAAAAGTCGAATAAAAGGAAAAAACAATATTTACCTCAAAATCTGACTGCATAAGTGTTCTGACCTTGGAGGAATGGATAGGACTACAGTTGAGTATGTGTGTGTTGTCAGTGTGTGTCTGCACTGCATCGTAGCTGTGTTTTTAAAGGCCTAATGTTTCCTGACATCCCACAGTTAAAGTATCATAGAGGCAGAATGATCGCCCCTGGCTAGCAGGAAAAAGACTGCCCGGGGCCTTTCGCTCTGGGCAAGAGTGTGTGCATGTGTGAGTGTAAGTCTGTGTGTGTGTGCGTGTGTGTGTGTGTGTGTGGTGAAAAGGCCTTTCAACATGCAATATTCTCTGTGTCATCAGCTTAAACAGCTAAACAGGGTGTTCAAGGGAGGGAAGAGGAGGAAGACAGGAGGAGGGAGAGCAGAAAAGGAAGAAAAGATCTCACAGCCGACGCTCAGCATTACAGTCGAGCTGCACGCCGGACTCCTCTTTTAATGAAGGAGGAAATGAAGACAAGGGATGAAGGAAGAAGAAGAAAGAGGTGGTAAAATCCTTGTATTAAGTCAGCTCTTATTATCTCAGGATGTTTTCTTCTATTTGTCCTTCTCACACTGTCTTTCTTTCTTTAAGCGCCTGCAAAGTGCGCTGCGATCTCCATTAGCAGCAATGCCGAGAGAAAGAGATAGCTGTAGAGTTTAACCCGTTTGTTGTTGCTCCCGAAATAATCAAGCAGATTTATAAGATTCAGCGCTAAATTATTCACATGTTTAAGGCTCAGAAGTTTGAGCAAATTGCTGCTTTTTCCCCCTTTCCTCCTTTCTTAAGTGCAAGAGGCAGAGTGTTAATGATGTGCTCTGCCAGGCCTGAAACTACTGTGGGCTTGGACTTGAGGTCTGATCTTCTCTTATTAGCGTCCCCATATTTCCCCCTTCAGTGTTTTTAAGGGCTGGGATCTTAAAAAAAAATTAAAAAGGCAATTAACACTGAATCCAACTGGTGTTATGTAATCGATTCTCACAATGCAATTAGTGCTAAAGAATCTGGCTTTTTTAATGTTTTGTCAATGTAGGTAAAAGTTGCCAGTGTGTCTAATTGATACACAAAGCAATACCTTACAGATATATTATTAGGACAAAGCTGCAGTGGTTTTTGGCCTGTAGCTGCCAGCGTGCAGGAAAGAGTGAGAGAAGAAGGGAGGGTCAGGATACAGTAGTGTATAATGGTGTCTAGTGTGAGTCCACACAACAGATGAAGTCATTTCACACTCGTCTGTGAATGAAATGAGAGCCCGGCGATACCATCTCCCCTCGCACTCGCTCTCTGCCAGCTAAGCTTTTGATCTTCCCAAGCGGCGCTGAAATGATCTTCTGTCCGAGTTTTTTACAGCGAATCAGTGCCGGACAATTCTCTCCCTCTGTCCCCATTTTCTGTCTCGTTCTGAAAAGCCGCCAAGCCACAAGTTCAAAGCTGGAGCCCAGATGAGATGAGCACCACTCGCAAGGAATTACATTAGTGCCTGCCTGTCCCATGTGCTGGCACGCAATACATCAGAAAGAGAGAGAATATTTTCATGACTTGAAGAAGGTCTTATAGTGTTGTAAAGGGCTGACAGAGTGTTATTGCAAGACCTAAATTCCTGTGGCATTAACCTGCATCCGTGTTGATTGGACTGGGATCGGGCACAGCAAAAAATGTGTGTAATGATCAGAGGGAAACAGAAATAGATGCGATCCAAATAACCCAAGCATTTGAATTGGCTATATTTTATTCATAGACTGTATATTAAAGATGGATGTAGCCACCGTGACGTCACCATTAGTTAGTCCCGCCTTGAAGTCTTGAGCTAAACATTTTGCCTGTCATGATCCTGAGCTTTGAAGTTGTAGATAACAGGCTAATGCATGCTCATACAGTAAAACTTGCCAATCACAATGTAGGCTTGCCCCAGAGTGTAGCCTGCTAATATCCTCTTTTCTGACTTTGATGGGGAATATCATTTACAAAATGACCATTCTGTTGTATTAAAGGGGATTTATTGTGCTCACCTGTATTCTTTTATCCTTTGACTCTACTAGAGTAGCCTTGCATAATTCTCAGGTATTTAGAGCAGTCTGAAGCCTAAGATTTTGGCTCAGAAGGATTAAATTTTATGTAAACTCCCCTCATTTTTTTAAGCTTTGGTCATATTTAATTTAAGCATCCACCATTGTAGCACAGACAAAAAGATAGTTGGACTTGCAAAACTCATAATTGAAACTATTAACTCATGGGATAGCTGTTTACTGAGGTCACAGATCAAGTAAACAGTAGCACAGTTTTCCCATATGTTTCCATACAAACAGACTTTAGCTGCGACCAGAGGTGCTGCCCCCTGCTGGCCATATAAAGAATACAGCTTTAAGGCACTTCTGTATTGGCTTCCAATGCACAAAAGTGCACCACAGCTGGAGTTTTGAAATTGCTTCAAAATCCAAACCTCTTCCTACACTGTGAGTCACTCTGCATCTATGGAAAGGGCCAGGCTGGCTGTTTTTACGCTAGCTTTATATTTACTTACAAAGAAGCGGGAAGTTCAGTCTTATTCTCAGTAAGAAAGTTTATAAACATATTTCAGAACTGTCAAATTGTTTGTATAGAACTGGGTCTTTTAATCATCTTCATATCCAATTGTGGTCAGATAAGGGCTGGTTATGATAAGGTAAAGTGCTTTGGTAAACACAGTAACGAGGCAAACAGGAAGTTGCAACAGAAAAGAGAACTGAAAGAGCTGAAAGGTGATATGAAATGGCCTGATAATACCACCTCTTTGCACTGCAAAACCCTGTGTAAAAATGTGATGGATGTTTACAGTGGGCAGTTTGAGGTATAATTTTCTAAATTACAGTTTGGCCTTTATGGTTGTTTGACTGCTTTCTAGCACTGTTGGTTTCCTTATAAGCACTGCTGCCTCCTCCTCAGATTGGTATCATAATGATGGACAAAAGTGACTATGCACTGGATTGTGTCATTAAATGTAGAGGTGAGTGAATCACTGTAAACTTTAACATCCTAAAAAAGTGCAAAAAAAGACATACACGCTGGTATGTGTCAACATGTCAAAGCAGACAAACGCATTCACACCCCCATGCTATCTTTTCCTCTCACCCACACACACTTACACACTCCCTGTATTCACACGCAGTGAAAGCAACATGCAGGGAGGGAGAGTTGAGCCATGAATCATGACTATTATCATTAGGTTAAGCACCAACCAACCCCAAAGGCAGTGAAAGCCTCTGTGGAGAACCGGCACTCTAAATGAGCCTGATTATTATTATTGTCCTCCAAATGAGAGTGATTAGTATTGATGTCTAAATGAGCACTAAGGTTATTATTGCCGTGATTATTATTATCATTATTATTATTTTTATTATTATTATGGTGGTGCCGTTATAAGGAGCAGGCAGCCTCGCTCATCTTCGCTTCATTCACTTTTAATTCCACAGGCTGCCTCTTTTACCGACAGCAGCACCACACGGCGGCAGTGACACATGCGCGTGCACAAAAAAAATCTCATAAAAACACAATGAACAGTAATGCATATTTGTTTATATACACGGCATATATGCAAACAAGCCGCAGTCATAGGTAGATATGCAATATTGGCTCATGCTGACAGGGTAACATGCACATCTAAATGTAAATACAGACCCTCAAAAAACACACGCACACAAATATGGACTAAAACGAACCCGCACTAACCTGAAGGAAGGCCGCATGCAGCGACGCGTCAGTATCTGATGGAACAGATGGCTGCAAATGCCTTCGTTCCCTGCAACAAAATAAATAAATCATCATTGCATCTGGACAGATTACGGATCGAAGTAACCAGCTGAAAGGAGAGCCGCATATGTTAATTCAGTTAACATGATCGACGTGAGGGGCCCATCATCCCCACCGTGTTGATTTTGGAGGTAATCGTCACTGCTGTTCTGTAAGTAAATATGGCTGCTGTGGTCGGTTTCCGTACTGTAAATATGCTGTTGTGCTGTACTGTTACTGAAGCATTACAAGGATGAGTACAACTATTCAGATTTAGATGCAACTAATGATCCAGAGGGTTTTTGGTATTGGTAGAGCTGGCTTTAGGTTTTTTTTTTGTGTGTGTGTGTGTGTGTGTGTGTGTGTGTGTGTGTGTGTGTGTGTGTGTGTGTGTGTGTGTGGGTGTGTGTGTGTGTGTGTGTGTGTTTGTG